>VYZT01056688.1:41866-218184 GCA_013400735.1 Pomatostomus ruficeps | reverse complement strand
GGGGGGGGGGGGGGGGGGTGTCACTGGGGAGGAGAGTGATTTTGCAAAGAATCTGGTGGCTGTGAGAGGGTGAGAGCCCACAGGCAGCGGGAGCAGGGGCTGGAGAGGTGGCACAGAGGGCCTGTGCAGGAATTGCTTAGAAAGGAATCTCAGGTATTTGAAAGATGTGAAAGAAGGGAAAAGGAAAAGGAAAAGGAAAAGGAAAAGGAAAAGGAAAAGGAAAAGGAAAAGGAAAAGGAAAAGGAAAAGGAAAAGGTACAGGCAGGAATAATGGCACAGTTTTTATGATCCCCGATGGAAAAAGTGCAGGGAACCCCAGGACCAAAGGGAAAGGGGTGGCCACCAGGACAGGGACTGGGAAGGAATGACTGTGCTATTGTAAAAAAGAACATGGGAAGGAATGACTGTGCCATTTGAGAAAAAAACCAAACATTAGAAAGGACTGTTAAGGGTGTCAGGATCTGCTGTTATACGAGGGCCTCAGCAATCTGGAGCCCTTGTGGACTGAGAAGTGTTTCCTGCCAGACAAGGGAAGTTCTCTGACTGGAATTTTGTGCCAAAGGGGGAACAATTGTCCAAATGTGCTTTTGATGAGTGGGAAAGAGGAGCAGGTGCACTTTATTCACCCACTGCTGGTAAATCTGTGTGTGTTTTCTTCAGAGCTGCCTGTGCCCAGTCCCCTCAAACACCTTACACAGGGCAGGAAGGATGAGACATGAGCAATAGGCTGGCTGCTCTCCTCTGGGTTGTTTTATACCTTTTCTCTGTAACAATATTCATCACTTCGGGGTTTTTCAACCCAGTTTAGGGCTCTGTACTGACTCTGCAGCAATATTGAAGGGCTCCCACGAGCCAGGTGAGTTCTCTGGCTTGCTCAGCCCTGCTGCTGAGGATCCAGGTCCTGGAGAAGAAGAGGAATGGAGGGACCAGGCTGGAAAAGGAACTCTGGGAGAATCTGCCTCACACCCCTGCCCCGACAGCCCCGTTCTGAGGAGCTGCTGGGGGCTGCTGCAGGCTGCTCCTCCCTGAGTGTGCAGAACCCTGGGGCTTGCTTCAGGTTATTTGGGGTTTCTTGAGGTCATTTGAGTCCCTGTAGGTGTTATTTGAGATGGTTTGGGGCTTTTTGAGATCATTGGAATCCCTGTAGGGATTACTTGAGATCATTTAGGGTTTCTCAAGGTCACTGGAGTCCCTAGTAAGGGTTGCTTGAGGTCCTTTGGAGTTATTTGAGTTTATTTGAGGTTTCTCGAGGTCATTTGAGTCCCTGAGAGGGATTGTTTGAGGTCACTTAGGGTTTCTTGGAGTCATTTCAGCCCCTATTCGAGGCTACTTCAGGTCATAGGGGTCATCTGAGGACACAGGGGTTACTAAAGGTCGTTCGATGCTCAAAACCAAAATCCTCGGGGTTACTATAGGTCATTTGAGGGGCCTTTTCAGGGTTACTTCAGGTCACGGGGTCATCCGAGGTCATTTCAGACCCTCTTTGGGGTTACTTTAGGTCGTAGGGGTTACTTTAGGGCATTTCAGACCCTGTTAATTGATGCAGGCTTCATGGGAGAATACAGGGAATATTTGAGCCCATTGGAGTCCCTGGCTGGGGTTTTGGAGGTGCTTTGGTGTTACTTGACCAGGAAGCCACGTGGCACAGACGCTGCCTTTGGCCTTTGCTGTCCCCAGCGTCCTGCCAGGGCCCCAGGGACAACAGCTAAGACAGGTGGGCACCGGGGGACCCGTCCCAATCGGGCCAGGGTCTCTGAAGCCCCGAGATCTGCATTTCTCAGCTGGAAGAACAGGCTGGGAGAGCTCGGCTCTCCGTAGCCATTTCTCCCTTTATTCTCTGTATTTTCTCCCGCAGCTGGTGCAGGGAGCAGCCGTGGAAAGTCGGGAGGGGCTGTTTCAAATGTTCCAGGTCTTTAGAAAGGGTTAAGCCAATAATAACGAGGGTTTGAAAAGACAAAGTGAGAAATAAGAAGAGGAGGGACGGAGAGGAGAGCTGAGGAATGTCTTTACAGAGAATTTGATGGGTGAGGGTGTGGCTGTGAACGGCTCTGAGATGGGTTTTGTTGTCTCTGCTGAATTCGGGCAGCTGGGTCCTTACAGAGCCCGGAGAGCTCCTAAAACAGCCACAGGGCTGCACAGGGCTGAACTTCTGCGTTTTGGGGAAAAATCACAGGTTCAGGGGCGGATATGGGGCAGGCGGCTCGGGCAGGCTGCACCTTCCCGGCACCTCAGCAATGGGGAAAGGGAGAGGTCACCGTGCGGCCGGGAATTTGGGACAAAAGGAGGCTGCACCCTCTGAAACCTCGAGAGAGAAAACCCCTGAGAGAAAAGCCCTGTTGGGCTCTCTGCTTTATTCCAATAAAGCTGCAGGACTCCTCTGTCTCCTGTTTGGACAGAAACCTCTGGCATTCGTGGATTTTCCTGCAAAGTCCATGCATTTATTTCAAACGCACAGCGAGGTCTCAGCCAGACACATTTTGTTTCCAGAGCCATTTTGTCCTGTAACCACCAAACACTAAAACATATATCATCAGGACATTAACCAGGGATTTAACCACAATATTCACTCAGCTGTTTCCAAGCCAAACTTTTCCTGTTACTCTCAGAAAACCCAGCAACAGCAGCAGTTCAGTCTCAAAGTTCAGCTGCAGGGTTTTTTTTTGCCCAAGTCTTACAGCTTCCTTTTCCTGTTCCTGCTCCCAAACCTGAGCATCTGAACGGGGGAAGGAAGAGGAAAACTATGTCCCCCAGCAGGCACAGACGGACCCATTCAGTGCCTTCCCTGCACACAGAGATATCTGCTAATCCTCTAAAAATGGGCTTATCCCCCCCCCCAGAATCCACAGTGTGGGAATTTCAGTTCTGCCCAGCAGCAGGAGGCAGCGTCGGTGTTACCCCTGCTGTGGATGAGCTCCACCGGAGCTATTTGTTCCTGCACCAAACCCAGAAATGTTTCCAGCTCCTGCAAGCCTCAAACGCTCCCTCCCATCCCCAGAAACTGCCCTTGTGCCACTCAGAGCCCGGGCACGGCATCAGCAGCCCAGCCTGGCTCTGCCCTTGCAATCAGGGCTGGATTCCAAGCCCACACACAAGCCCAGAGACTTTGTTTGGGCTCCTCTTTTGATCAAGACAGAGAAAATGGGGCAATATGTAGTCACCAGGTGCTAATGTCAGACATAAAAAGCTCAGGTTTTCTTTGAAACTGATGCTAAATGTTCAAATAAAACAGTTCTATCTCTCTGCGCTGTGAAAATAAAGTTACCAGTGCAAATGGCACACCCAGTTCCAATTTGATGCCTAGATGGGCCCACTGATAGTGGAAGCATTCAGGATCCTCTAATTAATGTTATAGAAAACTGTACTTAATTACTTCTTAAGCACTTACATCTGCATAAAGTTGCATTACACTGAATACATCATCATTTAAATCCATTACCTACACATAAATATGTATCAGATTTGCATTGCAAATGTCTTCATCCTCTGCTTTGTTAATCACAAGTGCCACATCTAAATTACTCCAAAATGTGCAATTCTGGCTCACTCACCAAATCGTTCCATATTAAACAAAATATGCATTACAGGACAAAAATACAATAAAATAGGAGGCGGAGATCCTCAGGGTAGTGGGAATTATTACCAAAGTCACCAGAATGGCTCCACTGAAATCAGCTGTCAGTGACAGCTGCCGTGACAGACTTCATAAGACAACAGAAAAAATACATGGTTCAGTGCTAGGAAACCTACTTACGACTGTTTTCTTCAATTTTCATCTAGAATTAGCAAGTGCTGATTTGACTGCTCCAGTGATGAGCTGGAGACATTAAACCTGTTTTCTGTGGGGCCTGGAAAATTCCCACTGCAAGATCCGAGCCGGTTGTCTTCGATGCAAATGCTCAGGAGTTAACACACGTAATGAATTCCTGTGGAGCACACCACTGTCTCGTCTAGGTTCATCTGAAGCCAAATTAATAAAAGGCTTGTTTAATTAAATGCAGCTTTCTGTGTTCTCTTTCAGATTGAACAGTCAGATGGATATACAGGGACATTGCTCTCCTAACCCCAACAGTCATTACAGCCTTTTGTAGCACCAGGAAAGGGCCAGGCTGAGCCCCTGTGCCACGAAATTATCCCTTAAATGCTGCCACACGTTACTGCTGGGTAAAGAACCAGAAAACCCTTCTGAACCAGACCTTCTGTGGGCACCTGTCACAGCATGGACACTGTCAAAGGCAGACTCCAAGGTTTCCAGCTGGGAGCAGTAAACTGCCCAGCTGCAGGTGCAGACGGACCCTGCAGGATGGACAGACAGGACCAGGCTGCTCCGGCTGCATTCCCAACTCAGCCTGGCAAACACGAAACAGCCGGAGCAAGATCAGGGCTTGGCTTTCTGGGCGTGCTGGAAGCTGTGGGCAGCAGCTCTGGCTGTTCCAACAGGACTGCCCGGGCATTCCCTGGCCTGTTGAATTATCCTTTGCATTAGCACAGCGCTTCCAAGTGCACAGACACTGAGCGTCCTGAGTTTTATAGAGGAGCAGGTGCTGCCTGCAGGGCAGGAGAAGCCATGGACGGTGAGCGGTGCAAACAGCATGAAGCCAATTCTCTCACAGCAGATTTTGGGGAAGTGGTTAAAAATCCGACAGTTCTGTGAGCTGTATTCTGTGCCCTGCAGAGGAGATGAGAAGGACACAGCAGCTCCACAAGCACCGGAGAATTCCAGGGACAGTCCCAGCAGCCTCTGCTGGGGCAGCACAAACCTCTCCATGCAGGACTGGAACTACACTCCTGGAAGCTTCTCTGTTCCCTGAGCCCCGCTGCCGGCTCCACGCTTCTCCTGGAGCACTCCTTGCAGAGACTCTGCTCCAGAGGGAAATTACCTGCTCCCTGTGCTCCTCAGGGCTCTGGGAAGGGCTGGGGAGTATTGCAGAGCAGCTCCTTCCCTCCAGCCTAGCACAGGCTGTTCAGTTGCCCCGAGAGCCTCCTGAGTGCCACTGTCCCCACACCCTTCCTCATTCCCAAAAAAGTAGTGCCTATGCTCTGACCAAACACCCGTGTGAGAACAGCTCCTGGCAGGGTGTTAGAGAGCATATTCCATGTCAGCAGGAAACAGCAAAGCAACAAAACTGCTCCTCCATTACAGACCTGGAGGGAAATCAACAAGTCAATCAGCATATGTCATGTAGGAGGATCACAGGATGCCCCTGGATCCCTGGAAGTGTCCAAGGCCAGCTTGGATGGGGCTTGGAGCAGCCTGGGACAGTGGAAGGTGTGGAATGAGGTGATCCTGAAGGTCCTGTGTGGCCCAGAGCGTTCCCTGGCTCCGTGGCCCCGGGCAGCAGCTACACGTAGGCGTGGACACCCGGGGCTGGCCGTCCTGGCCGGGCCAGCGCGGGGTACCTGGGCCTGGCCGCCGTGTCGGCCCAGCACCAGAAGTGACAGTACATGGCTCCTGCGGCCAGCAGCAGGGCCGTGCTGGCCCAGCCCACGTAGAGGGCAGCCCCCAGCTCGCGCTTCAGCGGCGTGGGCACCTCGGGATCGTAGAAATCCCGAATGATGCTGCCCCCTGTCCAGGACACCGGGATCAGGACAAGGGTGCCTGTGAGGAGGAAGGCGACTCCGGCCGCCAGGATGAAGACACTGATGGCCTGGGGGCCATCCTTGCTGTGTTGAGTGTACTTGACCCCCACGATAGCCATGAGGAAGGAGATGATGGACAGCCCCACGGCCACGCACATGAGCGCCCGGAAAGCCTCCAGCGGCGGCGGCAGCGCCAGCATGGAGTCGTAGAGCTTGCACTGCAGCCTGAGGCCCAGCTGGCTGATGCAGTCCATCCACAGCCCCTCCCAGATGGTCTCGAACACCACGATGTTGCCATCCACGTAGGCAGAGACCCTCCACTGCGGCATGGCCGTGGCCGCCAGGGTGCCCACCATGCCCACGCCACCGAAGATCAGCCCTGTGATCTGCAGCACGCAGCACGCCATGCTGCTCCCCACAGCCCAGTCACTCACTCACGGAAATCATGGACACCATGACAGGGAATACCTTCCCGGGTGCTTTCCTCGGGCAGCAGGTTGGGTTTCTCGGGAGAGAGAGGCTGGCTCCAGTCTGGAGTTCAAACAGGTGGAAATCCATCCCTGGCTGCTCCAAGGCCCTGCTATTTATCACCTTTGAAATCCCCTCTGAGTGCCGTCCATCAAGCCCGACAGGTTTGCAGCCAATGGCAGCCTGGGAGAGGCGTGGCGGGGCTGGTCCCACCGCCTCTCACAGGGTGTCTGAAGTGCTGCTGTAATTAAGCGAGTGGCAGGCATTCAATTAAAGCTGCCTAATTGCAGGGCTGATGATTTCTTAACTGCAACGTTGCAGCTCTGTTGCAATTCAGCACAGAAAGTCTGAACTTCCGTCTGCTAAAATATTGTTTAAAGTGGGTCATTACAGTTGTTCTTACAACAAAAGCCAAACTTGAGCCTTGGAGTGGAGCTTATTTCCTAAGTGCTGCAGCCTTGAGAAAACATCTGATTACAATTTTCCTTTAAATCAAGCCAGGAGGCATTTGGTGTAGCCCTTCAACGTAGATTTCTTATTTTGATCAAATAATCATGATATTAGACAGGTACAGGAAAGTCAAGTATTCCAATCAACATCAAAGCTTTGCTCTAGCAGCTCCAAGATTCACAGGGGTGACAAGGCGAGGAAGTGGCTGAGCTTCACAGCTCCTGCTTTTTGAGTAAAGCCACAGTTAGGAGATAATCCTCTGGGAGAAGGAGAAGGAAAGCGGTGCCACTGTGTTCCCCACCAACACTACTTCAGCCCTTTGAACCAGCTATAAATACAAATTTTAAAAAATTCGCCGCTAAAGACAATAAAGGCCCCTAGAAGTGCTCTCAGAAAAGGACATATTCTGGTTTTTTTCTCCTTGTGGACTCTGTGTATTCGGAAATATCAGACATTGCCTTTGATGGTATTAATTTAATTACAGCCTTAGGTGCCTACACAACACATGCAAAGCCAAAGCTAAACCCACGGAAAGGGAATTGTCCACCCAAACCACCCACAGCCCAGTTACTCCTCGGAAGGAAGGACGGAAGTGCCAGATAACGCAGATTATTCGGTATAATGTTGCATTTCCATGTGAAATGCTCCCAAGGGATCCCGGCAATTCAGTTTTGAGTCTCCAACTAGGAAGCTGGAAAGAAAGAAACGTCCTCAGCTGAGGTGTGGAAGACAGCAATAAATCCATCATCAGGTCTGTACTTACAGGGAGAGGAGTTTTACATCACCCTGCTGCAGGCAGACAGAAGAATCCTGTGATGCAGAAATTTGAGGCACTTTGCTCCTTGCCACAAAGAAGGAGGTGAAATTAGGCCTCAGAGATGGATTTAAAAGAAACTCCCTTCTCTGGCAGGATACTGCTCCCGTAGAAGCAGACTGCACACAAAACCTGTGCTATTTAACTTGAGTCTCCATCCATCTTGCTGGACTTCTTTTACCCCTGAATTCCCCAACTGGTTTTTGGATTTATTATAACTCCAGAACCAGAAATCAACTTATGATGGAAAAATCCCTCTTAAAACCAGCATTTAAATGTCATTTTTTTTCCCACAGAAAAACTCTTTGTGCAACGCTTCCAGGCAGGCAGCTTCTGAAGGCGTGCACAGCTGGAGCACAGACCATGCCTAATGCCCCGAATCCATTCTCCTGGCTGCCTTATCTGTCAGGAGCGCTGGGAATAATTCTCCCTTGGATGCTCTGGGAGGGTCAGCAGGTGAGGCCGTGCGGAAAATCACCGGGGCATGGTTTGCAGAGATGTGAAACCTGCTCGGAGAAATGGGATTAAAATGCATCATGTGCAGCAACACACCAGGGAGGGCTGAGTGGGGCTGATATTTAGTGGGAATTAGAGCCTTGAGTGAGTGACGTCCTGAGCAGGGGTCAGCAGGAGAGGGGGATGCCCAGGTGACACCGCTGCAGGTCCAGTGGCAGCATGGCAGGAACCAGTTCCTGCTGGTGGAACCTGAGGGGAAGGAAGAAGCAGAGGAAAACCACCAAACTGGCAGGTTTGCAAGGCAAATTTCGGAAGTTTAAAGGAGCTTTACAGCTTTCAGAAGTTTACAGGAGATGGATTGGAAAAAAACCCCAAAAGTACTACGAATATCTTGGAACTGGAAAACCTCCTCAACCTCTCAGATGCCAATGAGTCCCTGACTTTGCTAATCTGTGGAAAAAACCCCCACTTTTTGCAAGTAAATCCTGTGTTTGGCTGAGCCGGGGTGGGGGAGGGCCTCTTACAGCCCTGTACACCCCCGAGAGCCGCAGCTCCATTTACAGGCTCTCAGCAGGAGTGACTTGGCTGGCTGAGGCATTTGCACACCTCCCTGAACAGCACCTCGCCCTTAGAGCAGACACCACCCAAATTCTCCCAGGGCGTGGGCGTGGCAGATACCCCGGGCTGAATGTCAGGTGTGAGGAAATAAAAAGAAATCCCTGTTTGTACCTGACCAGGCTTTGGAAGCCTCCTCGCAGTGCATCATCCCTCTGCTGTGCTGTCTGAGTGCTCCCCTGCCTCACGGGGACAAGACCAGTTCTTAAGCAAACACATCCACCCCAAAATTTGCCTTCAAAGAGGAAAATGGGCGACTGAGCCGGCAGGTAGCCTTTACACCTCATCTCTCCCCGGATCTCTCTCAGATTTGCATTTGCTCTTCCCTTCAAATCAGGGTGTTCATTTGAATCTTTCCCTGGGGCACCGCCTTCTGTTCCCTCCCTGGCTCTTAAAGTGCTGCTGCCCCTTGAAAAGGAAGAAGTAGAGCATCCCCAGTCCTCGGGGTTAACAGAACCTGTCCACGAGCCTCAGCGTTTAATTAGTCACAGGCATCGATAATGTAAACACTTAACAGGATTAATTCCTCTTTGAATAACCTCTCTGTAGCCTGAATTGCAGAGTGCTTACCATACACATGAACCTATAGAGAGAGCGAGAGAGAGGCTTTAATCTTGTACAAATGTGCAGCCACAGTGCCCAGAGTTCACTCTGTGCTCTCAGCAGCAGAGAGGGTGGCTGTGCTGCGGGCTAATGAGCCGAGCCTGAGGTTCACTGACATTCCTGGGGCAGGCAGATGTGGAGATTTATCAAAGCAGTTCCTGGAGTTCCAGGGAAGCCTCTCCAGCTCCCCAGGCAGAACCTAGCAGCAGGTGCCCACGCTCCGTGGGCTCCCTGCATCCCTCCCCGTGGGCATCTGGACCCTCCTCTGCGAGTGAACCCTGCTGGAAGTGCACAGGGAGCAGCCTTGGGACTGTCTGTGCATCACTGGTTTTGGAAACGCATCTGAGTGGTGTCAGTTCCTTCCTGCCCGTGGCTTTCCCTCCCCAGTCATAACCTGCTGGGTTAACCACCGTGCTTTCAGCTCTTCCGAGGGCTGCTCAGTGAAATCACGCTCCACTTTGGTGGTTCCGTGGCTTCCTGTGGTATTTTGATTGACTGCTGCATCTCCAGCCTGCTGGTGAGGCAAAAGGTGATCTCGAATCTCTTTTACTTCAGCAGAAAATGGCCTGAAGCCAACAGAGGCCTTTTTATTTGTGCTGCCTTTAATATCGCTGCCTGCGCTTCTGTTGTCAGTTTGTAATGTTAAAAGATGAAAGGGCATCTCCGTCCCCCGCCCTTCAAGTGTGACACATTTTGGGGTGAGGGGAACACCTGCTCTGCTTAGAGAGGGATTTTTCCTGGTCACTCGGGCACTGACCTCCAACTCCAGCCCTGAGGTGACCCCTGACTGACACTGGAATTGTAAAGAACTCACGTTTATTTTCTGCCCACGTGAAATCCCCAGCCTGAGAGAACTGCCAGACTCTTGGTGGTGTTCCCTGATGGAGCGTGCCTCCTGGACACTGAGGAACCTGCATGCAGGGTAATGAAACCCCACAGTAATCAAATATTAAATACTCCTCAGAGTATTTAATCTACCTAAAGCGCTGCAGGCTCTTACAAGGAATTTGTCACCTCCCTGCCTTGCACACCGGGAGTGGGACAACCTGGCACAAAGAGAAGTTGCCAGAAAACTGCTCACGTTGCAGGCAGAGGATGGAGTTGAAGGATCATTAGGATGAGAGAAGATGCAGCTCTGCACAAGGCCATTGCCAATGAGGTGAGAGCGCCTGGAGCAGCCAGGGAGAACAGCTCCTCTGATCCTCATCACGTTTTTCTTTATTAATTACACCGAACAGCTTCGGCATGGGAATGTGCATGAGGCTTAAAAATTCCTAGGCAGGCAAAGAGGGTTTCACATCATAAACTTCCCATGAAATGTTTAAAACAGCCAGTCAAACTCTAGAACAGGACTGTTGTTCTCCATTAAACACCACAAATCCAATTATGTCCCCACTTCAGTCAAGGGCAAAACTCCATTGACATCCGTGGGTCTGAAGTTACACTTTATTAATTGGTTACAAAATTCTATTAAAATATTGCTACTATTGATTGGTTTGAGTCAGTCATTAAATCAGTTTGTCTGGAATTACTGAACTTTTACTGGTCTTGGTTTCTTGACATTGTTGCTTATCGTGGGGATATGATCTTAACAGGGATAATATTTAAATATTAATTATTTAATAATTAAAACAGGTTAGCCTGTTTTAATGAGAACTGTGAGCAAATACTATTGTTATGTTTCTTATGTCTATAAACTATGCTGATGTGAGTGGGTCTCAGCAGAAATCTTGGCCTAATTGCACAAAAGATCCCTACTTAAAAATATATATATATATATATATATACACACACCACAGAGTCCTGTGGCAAGCCACCAATCCAGTGTGCAATGCTGGAAAATGCTGTAAGCCACAAATTTGCTGCCTCTGAAAGGAGGCTGTGAATGAGTCTGACCTAAATGGGTTACAAAAGAAATATTAACTTTCCCTGAAAGGATGATAATTAGGATGTACATGGAGAGCTGTGTTTATTCTCTGCAATAAGGGATATTTTTTCATGTATTTCAGCTTACCTTCCTCTGCTGGCTAAACTCTCCATGCAACCCTCCATTAAGCCTACAGCAAATCAATCCCTTGGTGAATGCTTCCCTTTTAAACCATTATTATCTTGTCTTTATTCACTGTTATCCCTTCCTTCCCAGGCAGAAAAAAAACCCCCTCAGCCGCTTAACTCCTCTCTTCATTGCAACAAGGCCAGAATTTCATACCAGGGTGTAATTTGGAGCCCTTTATTTCTGTTTGCTGTATAAAATGCAGCGTGGGGTTGTAGAAGTCACTGACGATAGACTGGGCCACCAGCTCCACAACACCCGCCACAAGGAACAGAACCCTTCTGAGGCAAATGCTCTGCGTTGAAGTTGTCTATTTAAAAAAACACTAAAACCCCCAAGCCCTACCCTTAACCTTGTTTTGCAGGGCTGTCTGTGCTGAGGGACAGCAGGAGACACCGGTGCAGTTCCTGGGTCTGCTGTGCTGAAATCAGGAATATTCCACCTCAGCTCCGTGGCAGAGTTCCAGGGGAAAAGCAGAGCCAGCTCCCTGCCATGGAGCCTCTGCTCCCAAAAGCACTTTTGTTCTGATGCTTTGGGGACAGCAGTGCAGAGACAGGATCCAGGGACAAAGGAAATCTAAAGGACACAGAGGAAGTCACCCAAAACACGAAACAGTTCTTCAGGGACCAAGCAAAGCTGCACAACACCGTTTCAGAGGGAGAAAGGAGACCCAAATCTGCCAGCACCTCTATACCTACACAACTCTAGACATTCCTGCTGCTCCACACCGAGCTGTGGGAATAGGCAGGGTTCCAGAGATACCCATGTGCTTAAAGGATTGCACATTCAGCTCCTCAGAATGGGATTTCAGCCATGGAACAAATTGTTTTCCTCTGCAGAAGTCAGCAATTTGCCCACAATGGAAGTGCAGTGGGAAGCATCGGTGCCCCAATATATATACACCTGCCCAAGCATTCCGGAAAAACATCACTTCAAATAAAAAACAAATAAACAAAAAAACCTTTAAGATTTAGAGAAGGTGAACTACTCATTGAAGTGCTCTTGTGTGATGAGATCTTTCTTTCTTTCCTTCCTGGAAAATGCCAGGTGAAGAAATTCGTGAAAAACAGAACAACAGAAACCACTAAAATCTAAGAAATTAAAAATCAAAGAAAAAAGCCCAAACAGACATGGAACAGTAGATCCTTTTTACAAATCCTTATAGCTGTGATTGTATGCATGAACTATTCAGCCTAATCTCTGGATGTGCCCTAGCATGGGAAATAAAAGCCAGGCATAAACTAGGATTCCTTTGCGGTAAAATAGAACTCTGTGTGTTAAGAGAAAACCTAATTTGTTACATGGTAAAAGAACAATTTGGGATGTAACTACCCAGATATTGAAATACAAACCTGCTGTTATTCATCTGAACTTTCTTGCCTCTAGTTTTTCTCCTGCCATTTAGATCTCTTCAAAAGCAGAAAGCAAATGCAGAAGTGCTAAATATGCTAGCTTGCTGGCATATCAGAGATAGAGAAGGGATAAAAGTCCCATTTGCAGGGAATATTTTATGCTCCTCAAGTGTGTTTCTGTGTGTATAGCCATGGTTAGGAGGGAAAGCAAAGTAAGGAGCATTTTACAGATTTTTCCATATTCAGTTTGTCTTTCACATCCACCGACTTTCCCAACCTCTGCAGCTGGCTGCTGTCCATAAAAACATGGGAAAATGGAGAAGGCAGGGGACCTCTCCTTCTGCATCTGGCCCCCTGAGCCTTGATTTGTCCTTTGGGTTTTGTTTGCTGCTTTGCCTGCTGCAAACTTATCTTGTCATCCAGCCCCGCCACTGGGGGGGTTCAGGAAAACCGAGTGGGGAACATTTCTTGGATGACCAAAGTCCTGGAATCCCAGAATGATCCAAGTCCGAAGGAGCCTCTGAGTGTCATCTCATCCCTTCAAAATCAACAGGCTGAGAACCCAATCAAGACCCATTTCTATTCTCAAAAACATCCCAAAGTTTTCCTGGGGAAAGAGGGTGGTTGCATCCTACTCCCCCCAGGGAGGATTTTGAGGAGATCCTATAAATGCTCAGAATTTCCCTGCTACAATGGATTTGGCACAGCCAACACAGAATAATGCAATTTTCATTGCGTGGCTCTGCAGCCCCACGGCTGCCACTCAGACAGCGAAGGAAAAGCTCCCAGCCCCAGCAGAACAAACAAACAACACTTCAATAATCCATCAGGAGACAAACACAGCCGTGGCACAAACAGCAGGGCTGATTTCTCTCAGAGGCTGCTGAGGTTCTCATTTACAGGACATGGAAAATAATTAGCTGAGCAAATATAATTTAACCACATTATTGATTAATTTACAAAACCATTAAAGCTCCCATATAAATTCATGGTGAGATTGTGTCTACAGCAAGGATTCAGTGTTTGTGCATTCTGGGAAGGATTAAATTTAAGTGCCTTATCCTGCTTAAAACCATTTTTGGAAGGAAATGTGGGGAAATCTTATTTAATGTTATGAATTGCATCTGCTTGTTTATAATTAAAACACAGGCAAGGGGCAAGCCAGGAATCTCATTATTTGTTCCTCTCTGTATTCAAACATGTCATTTCATCACGGGGAAATATCAAAAACGCCTGTGAGTAGCTAATCATAGCTCACTGTCAGCCACAGCATCCTATTAGTGTGTTAGAAACAAATATGTACATGCATAATTTAACCTTTCCTTCCCCTTTTTTTTCCCTTTCCCGCTATGTTAAGGAATTAATATCCCTGAAGTCAATTATGAACTTTTCTGTACAGCCTGTGCATTTTCCTGCTCGGTGTTCCTTCCTCCCCTTTCTCCTCTCCAGAGCAGGTGAGAGCTGCAGGTACTTTTATTCTGTGTATTTGGACCTAAAATGTCCTGAAAATATGGGCCTAAAGCATCTACAGCACTGCCTGGGCAGAGCACACACAACATTTTGGGGCAGGTTCGGTGCGTGTTGGAGCCCATGGTCAGGACATTCCGTTCCCTGCCCCTTTGGCACTGCATTTTCCCATTAATCCCCTCATGTGGGAGCAGGAGGGGACTGTTCCTCACCCTCTATCCACGTTCTGCTCTTTGGGGAGGAGAACCCTCTGCCACAGCCCCATTTCTCACAGCTCCCCTGGGAATCCCTCTTCTGACCCATCTGCAGCCACTCAAGGTGTTTGGAACAAAAAGCACCAGGAAAAAGCGTTTCAAGCACAATGTTCTTCCTGAGCACTCAGCAGTGTTCCCTTTCAGAGTTACTAACAGCACTCCCTGAGGCTGAGGGGGACGTGGGGGCAAGGGGACCTCCAAAAACCCCCCCGGCATCCGTGGGGGAGTGAAAAAGCCCTGGCTGCTGACGCTGCTGATGTCAGGCAGGGCACTGGGCATTCCCCGCTGGCAGCCTGTCGCTGCTGACCTGGCACCACCTTCCTTCCCTCCAGGACCTTGTCCCCAAGGCAGCAGGACGGGAAAAGCCAGTTCAGCACCTCTGGTGCCGGCAGAAAGAGCAGCTCACCTCCATACCCAGTCCCCCTGAGACAGCCTTTGCTCCTGTCCTTCCTCTCTCCTCTGACCATGGTCTAGATGGCAAAAGGGACGGGGCAGGAGTGCAGGACACAGCAATCCTTGGCTACCCACGGGACAGCAATGAAGAGATCCTTGTGCCCAAATAACTTCACAGTTTGGTTTGCTTCTGCTCCTCACACTTTGGATCCCACCTATCCCAGCCAGTGTGATGGTGCTCCCCTGGATTAATAGCTGGGGCAGGAAGTTAAGATTCCCTGTTCTTACCTTCCGTGTGTTTTGTGAGGTACTAACGCAGGACATTTTCCAAGCTGGGAATGGGGACACAGCTCCGAAACAGGATTTCTGTAGATACACAATGGCTAAAGAGCATCAGGGGCTACAACTCCCTGAGCTGCCAGAGCTGAAACCTCAGGTGGACACAAATATTGCCTAAGCCGATTTGATTAAAAGTTTTAGGTCTCTGGACAAAACCTATCATTTGTGGCCCTTCTGCTCCAACCTACTGGAGGTTACAACACCATATTACATTTCATTTTCTTTTCTAACAGGTCCCCAGGCTTTCGTATTCAGCATTCCTGACATTCTTGCTGTGAAGGGCTGTGAGTCAGGACTTCCACAAGTGGGACAGGACAGTTCATTAAAGATAAAAACCACGGGGCAAGGCTGGTCTGTTACAGCCCAGGTGCCTCAGAGACTACAGCAAGATTTCATGGGGGGAATTAAAGCAAAACTTCGGATTTACCTGCACTGAGAGATCAGCAGAGAAAATCCAGGTTGGGCCTAGGATGGGTGGCCTAAAGGGGCTCCAGGAGAGCTGGAGAGGGACTGGGGACAAGGGCTGGAGGGACAAGACACAGGGAATTGTTTCCCACTGAATAAAGGTGGATTCAGAAAGGATGCTAAGGAAGGGATCCTTCCTGCAAGGGTGCTGTGGCACAGCTTCCCTTCCCTTCCCTTCCCTTCCCTTCCCTTCCCTTCCCTTTCCAATTATTTAAAAACTGCTACCCCTAAAATCACTTTCCTCAGTAGAATTTTAAAAAAAAAAATTACCTTGTGGTCAAACGCCTTAGGCAAAATCAGTAGTGTTGGCTTCTATCATGAAATTAAAGATTAAATGGGTAATGGCTGGGAAACATGTTTACACCCATGCCAAACTCTCACCTATCCTGTTTTTACATTCCTACATTTATGTAATAAAATCATGGTTATGTTTCTATTTTCTAGAAAATATTTCTATGAATCAATTTATGACATAGGTGTCATTAACCCCCCATCTGCCCTCTGTGGGAAAGAAGGGACAGGGAATTGTTCTTGTGAAAAACCAGCCAGGCCAGCTCCCCTTCCGCGGTGGCTTCAGCAGCGCCGTCCTTGCTCAGTCAGATTTCCTGTGCAGCTCCAAGGAGGACAAACAAAGGGATGTGCTGGAGAGCGGTGAAGGGGATAAGGAACATGGGGAGGAAAAACATAGCCCTGCACTTCTGACCCCTTCTGTCCCCTCCCCTGCAGTGTCCCAAATAATACTTAGCTAAATATTTCGTTCTGAAGCTCTGTTTCCTCTTATCTCGTTACACCACGGTTTAGTGTTGGATCTTTATCTTCCTCTGTTTAGCTTGTACCAGCCTCTGGCCTTCTCACATTTAAGGATTTTCTGTCTGAAATCTGTCTAGAAATTCCCCATCAGGAGCAGGTGAAAAAAAATAAAGTGTTTCTGTGGATAAATTATCACATAGGATCCAACATTATGTGTAGGGGGGGGGGGAAATAAAAGATAAGGCCGTTTTAGCATGAATTCATTTTCCTAAAGCTTAAGGAAAAATCACATCATTTAGGTGGTGTTTAATGCTGTTTTCCCCGGGATGCAGCGGGATGGAGGCAGTGCAGTGAAATTACACCAATTTACAATATTGCAGCACGCCAGACTCCAGGCTCTCTCCAGAGTGTGCCTCCAGCTCCCATCAACAGCTCCGGAGTCCTCTGGAGGCGACATTCACTTTATAATTTCACCACAAACTGGAGAGTCAACATCAGCTCTAGTGCTGTGAAATTATTCCCCCCTCACAAAAGCAGCTGTGAAAGAATATTATCGTTACAGATCTCAAACAAGCTTTTTTTTCGGTTGTTGTTACAAATTCTCATTTAAGACTCTTGATGAATATTTATCCTCATTATCCCAAAATGCCACAGAATGTGCATTCAATCATGAATTCCCCATAAAGATAATCAGGACTTCATATTTGCAGCCTTCCAGGACCTACAAGAAAAATGGTGAGGGAAAAATGGTGAGGGTTTGGAGTAGCAGGACACAGGGAATGGCTCCAAAATGAGAGTAGGGTTAGATGGGATGTTGGGAAGGAATTGCTCCCTGGGAGGGTGGGGAGGTCCTGGCACAGGGTGCCCAGAGAAGTTGTGGCTGCCCCTGGATCCCTGTCAGTGCCCAAGGCCAGGCTGGAGCAGCCTGGGACAGTGGGAGGTGTCCTTTTCAACCCAAACCACGTTTCTGTTTGAGAAAATACAGCAATTACTATGCTGAAATACCTGCAAAAGCTGTGCAAAACATTTCCAGTGAATGATGCATCCCTAGGCTTTTATTTCCAGGAATTTGGCCTCAGCTTTCCTGAGCCCTCCTCCCACTCAGCCACGCTCAGTCAGCCAGGCTGCCTCAGGTTCTCTATAAACCCAGGCAGCAAACAAAGGCCACCGGGGTCAGGTGCAGCTGGGAGAGAACAAAATATGCTCTGATGAATTCTGCCTGGCTGGTTCTTAATTCTCCTCCTGGGAAGCACCCAAACAAACCCGCTCGGGGTGTTGGCTGCCCAGCAGGGCTGGCTGCAGGGTTTCATCAGCCCAGAGCTCCACAGACCGAGCTTGGGAGCAGGCAGGGATGGCCCTCGGGTATCTCAGTGTCTCCTGGATCAAAGGCAGGCGCTGGACACCTGAGTTCAGGTGATAACACGGCCATTTTTGTTAAAGTGTGACCAGAAGTGTCACTGCTGTCCCAGGGTCTCTGCGCTGCTGGACAGCAGCAGGGACATCAAACCCCTCCGACAGCCTGGAGCTGAGGTGTTGTGTCACAGCCTCCTGGCTCCTGGAGCTGCTCCTGGGGAAACGTGGAACATCTCATCACACCGGGCTAGCAGCTGCCTCTGGTGTGTCCTTCCTGGGTGAAAAATGAGCAGGAAAGCCTCAGGAACATGGGTGTAAAGGCTGCTGCTTCGGGAATTCTCTCTGCAAGCCATCCCTTCCCAGAAGATGAGGCTCCCGGTGTCCCAAAGAGGCGCCTGCTGTGTTTGTTTGTTTGTTCTGGCTCCTCCTGGTTGTGTTCCCCAGGGAATTCCCGGGAATGCAGCTGTCTCCTGCTGACAGTGCTGTCTGTCCTCCTGCCATCCCCGACCACCAATTATCCTCTCTCTGCTCTGTTTCCCACAGAGGTTCAGCATGTGGAGAAAGGAATTCCCACCTAGGCCATGAAAGAGCTGCACTGGGAACTCCCATCCCCAGCACCCAAATTGTCACTTCTTACTGTCACTGTCACCCTGGCACTTTGTGCACTTCCTGTGTGCATATTTTAATTGGTTATGCTTCCTATTTCACACAACCTTGTGCTGAGGAAGCTTTTCCTGCCCAGCCAAAGGCAGGACAGGCTCCCTCACACAGTCCCTGGTTCCCCCCGGGGTGTAAACCGACTAAATGACCTCTAAGTGAAAGGCAGCTCAAGAGTCTGAGGGCACTTCCCATCTGTGTTTGTGACAAACTCTCACACAGCCTCTCGTGGAAGGTTGATGCACGGCTCTGGCACTGCATCACGCCAGACACTGCTGGATTTGCTTCAGGGAAATCACTGAGTTCTTATTGATGCAGCGTTAGCACAACATGATGGAAAATGAGGTACATGATCACTGACACCTCGGTCAATGTTGTGATTCTTTTTTAATAAAGTCTGTTTTGATTAATTGATGCCAGCCACAAACCACTCTTTATTTCAGGATTTATCTCCCAGCGCTTTGCATTCTGAGCCCTCATGGCTCCCTGTGCCAGCTCCATGTCAGCTCTGTCCTGTTCTCATTTCACACCCACTTTGCAGGAAAACCAGCTGGACGGGGGCATCATGGAGTCAGGAATCCTGGCCTGGGCTCCAGGGGTGTTTACTGGGAGCTCCAGACAGCTCCAGCCCCAGGACTGTGTTCCTGCTGCTCTGAGCCCCCCCGGCAGCGGGAGAAGCATGCTGGACGTGCTCACTGCTTGATTATCGTCCACAAAACCCTGGAAACCCTGCTGGGATCTCAAGAACCAAGCGAGCCCAGCAAATAACTCCAGTGCTTGTTGTTGACACGTCCCGGGGATGTGGAACAAAAGGTACCAGGCCTTTGTTGCTCCCCTCTCCTGTATTAAAGGCACTTCTCAGACAAGCTGTTCCTCACCACAGACTCATTACAGCAGAGAGGCGAAGCCCAGCGAAAGCCCCATGTCTCCCTGGGGAAGCACAATCCATTTCCAACCCTTTTTTATTCTTAATTTTGCTTTTCTGTGGGCAGCCAGCCCCAGGGTGAAGCAGGCAGAGCAGAGCTGTTCCCAAGCTGTTCAGACAGCCTGAGGTGAGGTTCCCTGGGCAAAAAGAGGGAAAAGTGGCAGCAGGGGTGGGAGGAATTACCCCTGCTCCCCCGAAAGATGGACAGTTGGTTCCCTGAAGCATGGGAAGCTGCAGCTTAACTACAATAATTAGCAGAGGATGGAGACGGAAGCCTCTTCGAGAACAAAGATTACCAGGGAGGCCTGGCTGGAGAGCTTAATGGGAGCTTGTAACGAGAGCAGAGCTCAGGGAGGACGCACAGAGAGCAATTTAATCAGCAATTTAATCAGGGGTGCAGGGGGCACGGGCAGCGCCGGTCAGAGCAGCGGAATATAAACCACAGGCATTAAAACACCAACCAGGGAGGCAGAGGAGCCAAAACACAGGTGGGGCATTAGTCACTGTGTTCCTCCAGACTGCGGGGTGCCACCAGCCCCAAACCTGCCCATTCCACTCGCCCGGGAAGTGCAAACACACAGAAATGCCTGCTCCGTGTCCTGGAAACGCAGGGAGGCCTCCAGTCCTGCAGAAGGGTGACAGGTCACCCCAAAGTGCCCAGCCCTCCATTTAATGCAGCCTCTGTGCCTGCAACATTGAACCAAAAACAAACCAAACCACTAAAAAACCCTCCAGAAACAAACAAAACCCAAACCCAAACAAACAAACCAAAACCAACCAATCAAACAAAACAAAAAGAAAAAAGAAACAAAGAGAAAGAAAATATTTAGCACTTGAGAAAAATCAGAAATGCAGGAATTTCCAAGGCAAGAAGTGGCAGTGAGGGGAGGCCAGGCTCTGGGCAAGAAATAGACCAGGCTTGGCAGAAAGGGAAGAGGGTGTTAAATGCTCCAGAACAAAGTAGGAAGTGGGAAAAAGCCGAGTCCTGCGGAGGGGGAGCAGGGGGAGGGTGTTGAGCTCGGCTGTGCCAAACGTGGGTTGGTGCTGCCCTGGGATTTCGGGGCTCTTTTCTGTCCATCTGTCTGTAAACACTGCTCAGGCACCCTCAGGAACACCCACCCCACAGCAGCCTGCTCGGGCAGAGCTGTCCTCATGTCCTCACGCATAAACAGGGCAGAGAGGTGAGAAGTGACACCAGGCAGGAGGGCTGGAACTGTCTGAGCCAGGGCTCTGGTGCTGTTTTGTCCCTGTGAGGCAGCACTGAGGGGTTTGTGGGCCTCTTCCCCCAATACATTCAGACAAATCCTTTTTTCTCCTCTCTCTTCTCAGCATAACTGAAATTTCAATTAATTCTGAGGAGGAGGGATCAGCCTTTATGGTATAAAGGTAAAGACAGAACGTACTGAAGAGGTATCAACCGGAGGGTGAACACTGAAGAGGAGAGGGGATGTCACCCCCGGGGTGGGTGACACAGGGTCATTCCAGGCTGGGAAGGGGGAATGAGGAGCCATCCCTCCCCTGCAAGGGACACGGCTGCAATCCCATTTCTCTGGGAGCTGCTGATGAGGACGAGCGAGTTCCCTGCAGGCAGCTGGGGCGTGGGCACCAGCGGAACTCACACTTCCATCCAAATATTTCCCCAAAGTGCCTTTAATCCCTCATCACTTGCATTGGGAGCTGATTTGAGTTCCTTCGAGTGCCACCAGCTGCCTCACACACACAAACAGTTGGCTGTGAACTTCAGAGCTGAGCACTGACTTTCACTGCAGCTTCCTGCCAGGGTTCCTGCCGGAGAAGTGGGGAGGAGGAGCTCTTCCCATCTCCAGCAGCTCCAGGGACAGCTCATCTGACCCCTCCTCACCCCTTGGTCTGTACCCAGTCATTCCCTGTTCACCCCCTCCTTGTCACCAGGGATTTGATCCCCTTCTTCCACATCCCCCTGCTGCCATTCTGTTGGGAAATCACGGCTCACCCAGAAACCGTGAGAAATGCAGGAGTAAACTGTGAAGTACCTGTTGTAACCTACAAATAAAACAAACTTCTATGCCAAAGGGGATGTTTGGTATTTCAGTGTGAGTTTGGCATTCCCGTTTGGCAAAACATCCTCCCTTTAAAGCTGTTTACACACACGTGGAGCACACCCTCCCCCTGCCCCAAGAGTGCTCCGTTCCCTTCTGCATTCACTGATTTTAGTCTGTTGGTTCAATAAAACCCTGGCAAAGTCCAGGTTTTTTGTGGATTTTAATCAGATGCTGCTTTTTATCCTTAACTTTTGGAAATTCACATGCAAAAGTACTACACCAGTTCTCCAAACTACAGAAGAAGATGTGAATTGATGCTTCTAGTCCTAGGATTTTGAGGGTTTTAAAGCCAAGGACTCACAAATGCTGGGGCTCAGCTTGTACCCATTCCCTCCTTTGGATGCTAACAGCTCTTTATTCCTCTCACATTGTGCTGCTCAAAACTGCATCCAGTTTTTGCAGCAAGTAACAGCAGACAAGTGAATAAACCTGACAGAAAATGCAGGGAAAAAAGTTTTTTAGTGCTTATTTCAGGCCAGAGAACACTTAAACTATTCTGGCTTTTAATAAGTGCTGGGCAAGAGCAGCAGAGGTGGTGGCTGGACATAGAGCCCTCTCGGAGCAGTTTAACAACATCCTGTCCCTCTCGGCCCTCCAGCACAGAATTTAAATGTTTTATCTCTTTCCTGCCCTCAGGATTATGTATTAGGAGAAGGAAGGATCTGGAAGATTGTTTTCCTGTGTTCCTGTTAAGCTTCTCTCTCTCCAGTCTGATGCCCATATGGCCTGTTAATAATGCAGCACCATCATTTAACACAGTTTGCCTTCAGATAAATCCCAAAGTAAGCATGGGCCGGGATAATGCTCCTTTAATAGGACTTGCTTGGCCCAGGGGGAACCAACAGGCAAATCAAACCCTAAATGTGGAAAGGTGGGGGGGAAATACTGCCTATCTCAAGCACTTCAAAAGTTACTACTATCATTACTATTATTAGTATTATTATTACTATTACTATTATTACTATTTTTACTATTACTATTATTATTGTTATGCTGTTGAGGTTACATCCCACCAGTTTAAATGAAAAATGATTCCATCTTAATATTCTCCAGCTGTTCCAGCGACTCCCAGTGAGGTGCAAAGTTTTAATTGGAACAATAAAGGGATTTTTTTTTTAAGCAGAAAGTTTGTGATTTTGGTCTAATAGATTCTGGGAAGGGACTTCCAGGCAGCTGATGGAAGGATGAATGCAGGGGTGACAGGGTTTGGGACCCCAGGGCTCTCCCCAGGCCCTCATTGTCCCAAGGAGAAAGCAGAAATGTGAAATTCCTGCGTTTCCAGGGATTATCCCCCAGCAGCAGCACTTTTTGTTGGGTTTTATTTAATTTCTGCCCATGGCACCCAACCCAACAGAAATGCTTGAGTACCCAGAGGAGACAGAAATCATTTTGCACCTCTGTGATCCCTGAGAGGCAGCACTGGACAAATGGCAAGAGTGGGGAATTTGTCCTTTTTTCCCCCCTTTTTTTGGGAATTACACTCCAGAGGAGGGATGGAGGGAAACCTCACAACAGGGCATTGGCAGGGCTGCATGAGGAGACAGCAAAGGAGCTGGCTGCTGAAAATATAATATTTATATATTATATAAATTTATATTTATACACACACACACATATATATATATATACCCCACACATCTGTTTGCTAAGAATACACCTTGGAATCACTGGCAGCAGCCCTGGAGCCTAAACCTGGGTCCTCAGCAATCCCAGGAACATTTCCCACCCTCCCAGGACAGCCCAGCTCTGCCCTGCAGCTCCCTGCTCCCCATTTGCTGTATTGGTTACATGGCGCCCTATGGCAAACCTACATTAGCTATCCACAGAGAGGCTTAGGTTTTGGCTAAGGATTAATTTAAGAGTTTTTGATGTGATGCAGGCAAATCTACTTTAGCTCCGCAAGGCTATAGCATTCCCAGGTTGGAGGGAATTTGCTGTACCAAAATCCGCTTTTCCCCATGCTTAGAGCGGGTACAAGAATATTATAAAGCATAATTCTTCATGATCTACTCAGTGCTGGCATGCCCCAGTTCCACCAGATCCTGGAGATTTTCACTTCACAGTTCTCTCACTGCCAATGGTTATATTTATTGCTGTTCCCAACTTACCTAAAAAGGATTCTCCAAGTTCTTTGTTGATCTTCCAAAGTTTCTTCTAAAAGAAGAAGCAGCAACACAGATGACAAGAGAAGGAAGTTGCCAGTGGGCTCCCACAAGGGGTTTTCACCCCTGCTGACTCCTCAGATCTTACTTTTTGTGGGAGGTTTTAACCTGGTGAAGCAGAAGGATTTGGGGAATGATGGTTTGATACAGACACTGATATTTTTGGCAAAGAACAACAATGGGATATTTTAAAACTACAAACCCCTGTGCGGTTCTCCCCTGGGACTGCACCCCACAGGGATTCTCTCTGTTTCCCCCAAAGGCAGAACCAGCCTGTCTGTGCAGCCCTTCCACAGCCGGAACCCAAATTCCTGGGCAGGGCTGCTGTGGGAACAGGCAGCTCTCACCTGCTCCGAGCCCAGGGACGGGCAGGAGATCACCCTCCCTGTGGGAATTCCTGGGAACTCTCCTGTCTGCACCCTGCTTGGGACATTCCTCCCAGGATTTTTCAGGAAGAGTGTCTGAGAGAGGCTTTGTCTGCCACCTTTCGTTTCCTGAGCCAGTCCCAAAGGTTGATCCCTTGTCCACAAACCTCCCCTCAAACACGAGTTCAGTTCATGGCAAAGCAGGTCAGAGCCTCAGGCTGGGCCAGGGGAGGCTCAGGTTGGACATCAGCAGGAATTTCCCCATGGAAAAGGGTGTTAAACACTGCAAGGGCCTGCCCAGGGAGGTTTGGAGTCCCCATCCCTGGAGGTGCCCAAGGAAGGCCTGGAGGTGGCACTCAGGGCTCTGGGCTGGTGACAAGGTGGGGATGGGGCACAGCTGGAATTCCATGGGCTGGGAGGGCTTTTCCAGCCTCAGTGGTTCTGTGATCTTGATTCTGAAATGGTTCCACTTCCTGCTTCCCTTTTATCTATTCCTGTCCCCCTTTTATCTATTCCTGCTCCCCTTTTATCTAGTCCAAGCCACCAATTTGCGTTGGAATTCTGGGTGGGCTCCTGCTGCCTCCTGTGCATGCAGCATTTCCCCACAATGTGTTTGTGCTAGCCCTGAGCAGAGGCTGTGTCAGTGGGATAAAGATACTGGAATTACCCAGTTCGAAGAGTGGAGGTGTTGGATCTGTTAATTTATGCCCATAGTTCCTCTGGTTTGTGAGCACCTTTCCACCCAGTGCATTCCCAACAGGGCCCTACTGTTTGCAGGAGTCTGGAGCCCAGACACATTGGTTATTTTGTGCTCACAACAATCAGAATTGTGGTTTAGCTGGGTCACAGGGAGGTGGTGGGGTTTGTTTTGCTTGCTAGGGAATGAATTTAATCGAGTTCTTCATGCAAGGCAGGGAGCCAGAGCGTGTTGAGGATGGTGCCAGCTGCGAGCTGCAGGTTAAGTGCAGGAAAAAGACACAGCAAAAACGCAGACGGTTCCCTGGTAACTGTAAATACACCTGCACAGAGCTGCTGCCTCCCTCAAAGCCCGGCTGGCACCCTGGGATGCAGGACCCAGCAATTTCAGCACTCCCACAGCCTCAGCTGCATTCCCCTCTGGTTCTGGAGCAGGGAAAATGATGGCTCTGGGTTCCTGGAGCCACTAATGATGGGTTATTTGTTCTGCCTTTTTATTTTATAGAGGGGACTGCATGTGCATCCTCTTGCACTTCCTTCCTTCATGCTGTACATCTCCACAAGAATATAAAATCCTAACTCAGAGAAAATTAAATTAGGTTTGGGATATGCAAGGTCCCCCAAAAAGAAAAGGAAATAAAGCCCCTAATCAGTGTGGTGTGGCCATGGAAGATGCTCTGAAAGAATTCAAAACCACACAATCCATATTTATAAGGCAGCTTTTTCCAGTCACACACTTGCCCCTGTTTGCCTGTGCTGAGGAGCACAGGGTGGGAACAGCCACAGATCCCAGAGCCCCTTCCCCAAACTCCCTGGGCCCAGGGAAGGCACCGGCATGGAGAACCTGCACATCACCCCAGCAAGGGGAGTGGGATTTGGAAGATTTATTTTTCTCTATCTCGGATCTGTTCCCAACACAGCCTCCTCCTTCTGTCCATGCTGAGCTTTCCCTTCTGTTGCTTAATCCCCCTGGTGAGTGTTGAGTTCTGGGAGGTGCCACATTCTCACAGTAAATGGTGTTTCAAGAGGAAAATAATCTCAAAAACTGGGCTTGAAGAGGGCTGCAGTGGAACTTGCCTCTAACTGGGTAAAAGATCATGCTGGGAATTAATTTCAGTCCATACATTCACTGGGAGTGAGAGCCAGGAAAGTCAGGCCTTGGAAATGGTGAGGACCTCCATCAAATCACTTATTCCTGCCAAATGCACGGAGAAACTTCATTAAGGTTAAAAAAAAGAGACCATCATATGCAATCAGGATCCCATTATTAAGAGAGAAACCCATTATTCCAGTGACCCTACAGCTTTCAGAAGGCACAAAATTGTTTCTGCAGACAGATGGGGAAATAGCCTTTAATGAGTCACCTTTTGGCAGCAAAGAGTGAAGCCTATCTGGATTTCAAGAATTCTGAAAGTTTTTCTGTCCTATCACCTCATGATTTCCCCTCTCTCTCATGGGCACTGAGAGCTTTTGACAGGGAAAGTACCTTTTATTTGAGAGAAAGGGGAGGAAGCAGGAGTAAATTAATGCAGTGCCTCAAAACCTCAGTCAGCCACACAGCTGTGAGCGAAGCTGGGAGCAGCAGAGCCCTTCACCCCTGGGCAGCGCCAAACCAACCCCCCTGGCTGGGCCAGGTGTTCCCTGCTCACAAACCCCGTCTGCAGGAGGCCTCCAGGGGTCGGGGAGGGAATTGGGAATTGGGAATTCTCACCTTTGTGAGCAGGAGTTGGTGGGAACACCAATCTGCAGCAGCTCCTCACAAACCTCCCCCTGAAACTCAATGTATTCTCTGTGCTCTGCTTCCGAGCCCCTGAGCTGCAGGCTCTGTGTTTTCCTCCATGTTGCCTCTCACACCGGTGGCATTTTATCAGGCTGATAATTCAGCTTCATAAGAATCCCCCGGTATCAACGTTAGCTTTGTCAAATCCCTTATCCACTGCCTGAAAACAGACAGGCGTTCTGTTGAAACAATAAATCCATTATGTCAACACAATTAATTCTGTTCACCGACTAAAACGTTCTGTCGGGGAACAAAAGGCATTAACTTAATATCTTTATCTAGTTGACAAAAAAGCAAATTAGTTCAGAGCCTTTGATGTCACTGTGGTTTGTGCCACGGCAAATCCTGCCTGTCGACATCCCACTTTTCTCAGTGTTTTGTGAGGAGTCAGGACACGGGGAAGGAAGTTTTACACTAATGTGATGTTCTTTCTTTCCCCTTTTCTCCCTAGAGGTGAACTGTGAGATTTTAAAGCAGGGAATCTGCCAGTCCTGGAGGCTGAGGGGTTGTGCTGCCTCCCCTCAGCTCATTCTGGCTCCGGGACAGGCAGAGCAACACTTCCAGCCCCCATTTGGCCAAATAAAATCGGGGCTGCTCTGTGCATCCTGTGAGGAGAAGCTCCCCTAAAGCTGCCCCTTTGTACTCAGGGGGGTCAGAGTTGTCTTTTTGCTGTGTGCAGAGGTTGCCATGAGAAGGATTCTGGCTGGGATTGATCAGATCTGAGATTTCTCAAATCCTCTGCTCTGCCAGTGACAGCCTGGCCCAGGTTCTCTTCCCTTCAGTGTCCAGCTGGGAACAGCCACAGCAGCACCCCTTTGCCTCCCAGGGAGAATAAAGATCTCTCTTGAGGGAGAGAAGGCTGTGAAGTGCAGAAATCTCGTAACAGAACTAAGAGGTTCTTTTCAAAAGGAAAAAAGGAGAAAGGATTAAAAAGGTGCTTACAATAAACATCCAAGGAAAATTCTCAAGTTCTCCCTCATCCCATCTCCTCCAGACTTCTTTCCCAGCCTCCCAGCAGCCAGGTTTTCCCCGCTGCACTGAAGGCAGCAGTGCAGCTCCAGGCACTGCGGATGGAATGATTGTGAATTGTGTGGCCATCAATAGGCTCCTGATTAGCAATTTTTCTTCCATTTATGCCTGCGGTGATTAAGAAACATCCAGCTGTTTCTTTCATTTTCTACAAAACTTTTTCTAATATTATTTTCTTCCCTCTTCTGCTGGAAAGTGGTGTGTCTGATGCTCTGCTGTGGCCACACGAGGAGCCAGAGGGGCTCGGCAACACAGCTGGGAGCTGAGTGTCTCCCGGGCTTTCCCTCGGGATCCTGCGGGATCCGTTCCTGGGTTTAACTCCCTGCTCGGGGGCTTTACTGGGCGGGGGCTGAGCTAGTTGGGATCTCCCGAGCTCGGTTCCTGGTGGATTCCTTCTGCCATCCTTCGGACTGGTGGCAGCTTTAATTCAAGCCAAGGCTCCCTCATTCCATAGGGAGCTGCTGCCCCTGGAAATAAATTTGCTGTGACAGGTTTGGAGTGGTTGTCTCCACATTCCCATGGTACCAAACCCTCTTCTAACACCCCCTTTTCACTGCCAGCGAGTCAGGCATGACTTTATTCCTGGCCAGGGTTTGTGTGTGTGGCTGATAAAATTCCAGCCTCCACACGGACACCGATACACAACTTTTTCACTTATTTATACATTTTCAGCAAAAAAAGAGATATTCACGTTCATTGGTTCTAAATGACATAATTCTCTTTCAATAGTTAGTATTCTATCCTCTATTGGTTATTATTTCTCACTTCTCATGTTAATTAGTCTGTATTTTTAGTATCCTTTTCCTCCAATTTCCAAGACATGTAGTGGGTCTTTTTTAGCATTTATCTTATGGTCTCTGCAGAGTGTCCTTGTGCTCCATAAATTCTGCATTCCAGATGTCCAACATCACCGATCCATCTTGCTCTCCCAGGCTTTGTTCACTGGAGCACATCAGAGTTAGTTTATCAAAAGTCAAAGTTTCAGTCATTTTCCCCACAAAAGCAGCTTATGACAACTTTGCTGAGCGTAATCTAAGAATAACACACTATTTATAAATTATATACAAGTCAGTTATGATTAATTACAACAATGGTTTAAAAAGGTAATTAAAACCATTAGCTGCAGTTATTTAAAAGCTCTCTTGCTTCCAGCAGGCACCGACCTCACCTGTTGTGCCAGCTCCAGACTCGGGAGGGAGAGTCTGGGAAAACCATCCTGCTGCTCCAGTTCCAGAGGTGCTTTCCTGGCGGGAGGCAGAGGCGGCTGTTCCCACGGGCACGGGGAGAAGCTCTGCAAGCAGAATTCCTGCTTTTGGGAAATATCCTGCTCAATGTGCTCCAAATACCCCCGGGAGCCACCCTGAGCTGAGGGGATGGGCTGGGGGTTTCTGTCTCATCTTGGAGCTTCCCTGACTACGTGGAACGCTTTGGCACAGGCTCTCTGGGATTTTGTGCTGTTTGCTCACTGAAATCAGCTGCAAAATCTTGTTAAAACGTTGTTTGAAATCATCTCATGGCTACAGCCAGTCTGAGGTACTGCTGCACTACCTCAGATTCATCTGTTCAGAGGCTCCCTTAAAAAGAAATACCCTGAATTAGCCAGAGCTCCTCTATTTCCTTCTTCCACTTCTTTGTGCCCACAACATCAAATCTGCCGCGAACAGGTATTTCTTTCTTCCTAAACAGGAAAATGAAGGTAAAATTTTAACACAAACGTTTTTGTATTCTAGACACAGAAACACCTCTTGCTTTTCAGGACATAAAATGCTGGAACACGACCCAAAAGTGTGCTAATACTGGGGAGTGGGTAGCACAGAATCGAAAGGTGGGGATGCCACATGAGCTGCTGCTAACGGGCAGCCCTGGGGGGGAAACACGGAATTCCTGGGACGGGAAACACAGAATCCCTGAGATGGGAAAGACAGAATCCCTGGGAGGGGAAACACAGAATCCCTGAGACGGGAAACATAGAATCCCTGGGACAGGAAACACAGAATCCCCGGGATGGGAAACACAGAATTCCCAGGATAGGAAACACAGAATCTCTGGGATGGGAAATGTAGAATTCCTGGGAGGAGAAATACAGAATCCCTGGGAGGAGAAATACAGAATCCCTGAGACAGGAAACACAGAATCCCCGGGATGGGAAACACAGAATTCCTGGGATAGGAAACACAGAATCCCTGGGAGGGGAAACACAAAATTCCTGGGAGGAGAAATACAGAATCCCCGGGATGGGAAACACAGAATTCCTGGGATAGGAAACACAGAATCCCTGGGAGGGGAAACACAAAATTCCTGGGAGGAGAAATACAGAATCCCTGGGAGGAGAAATACAGAATCCCTGAGACGGGAAACACAGAATCCATGGGATGGGAAATACAGAATCCCTGGGATGGGAAACACAGAATCCCCGGGATGGGAAATACAGAATCACTGGGATTCTCCTGCTCTGCTCCCGCTGCATCCCCGGCTCACGGAGCCATGGTGCCCCCAGGAGCACCGAGGTGGAACCGCCTGTGCCCGCAGCAGGCAGGGAATTCCAGCGGGTGCGGAGCTGCTGGGTTCATCCAGCCCCTTGGATAAGGAATTGCAGGACACAGACTCTGTCTGAGGGCACAGCGTGTCCCCGTGGGCTGAGCTGCAGCCAGCTCCTCTGTGGCCACTGGCTTTTCTCTGCAAAAAAAAAAGGAAGTTAACACCAGCACTGGGATACACAAGTTGGTATCAGTGAAATTTGTAATTTTCCTACGTGCCAAACCGGACAAAATCCACGCTGAAGAAAAGGTGTGTTTGTTGGAAGGTATCTCACACAAACTACATCACTTTTCATCTTTAAAGGAGAAAATGAAGCTGTTTGCACTCTGTGTTGAAGGGACCTGCACATGCCAGTACCGTGCAGGTGAACACCACCTCATTTCAGCAGGATGAATTTATTTGTGCTCCCTGTGAAGTCTGAGAGGGAGAAACTTTCCCCAGCCATGGGCAGTCAAACTGAGCTACCAGTGTCCTTTGATTGTGATTTACTCCCATCAAAATTGAGACTGTCAGGGATACATGGAGATTTCTGCCTTTTGTGGTGCTCCCCAGCCCTATCTCGATGGTCTAGCAGGAGTTTTCACAGTGACTGATGCAAAACCTCCTGTGCTAACAGTCCCTCCAGGCCCGAGTTCAGCTGAATTTCCTTCTCTCAGCAAAGCCACAACGTGACACTGCCCCCCTTGCATCCGTGGCTGTCACAAACACACACAGTGTCCCAGGGATGGTCCATCAATAACCTGCAGGCAAGGCTGGCTATGGCTGCTTGGGCGGTGATGGAGGAGCCCGGGGAAGAAAAAGCTCCATCCAAACCAGACACCAGAGGCGAGGGATGCCACCCTCAGCTTGGTGGAGCTGTGGTTGTTACCTCGGAGCAGCCCCAGGTCCTTGTGAGACAGGGAAAAGCCCTTTCCCTCCTGTAAAAACAACAAAGTTAAATATGGGGACAGCCCTTCCTCAGCTCTTCCCAATTCGCTTGCCTTCAGGACCAGGAATCCCAGAGAAAGTTCAATCCAGGCACTGTGCATCCCCAGAAAGCTCTGCCCCGCAGCCCAGGTGTGACTGCAGTTATCAGCAGCAGGAGGGTGGCTGGCAGGTTCCAGCTATCCAGTCTGAATATCCTAAATAAAACAGCCCTGATGCCCACACAACTGAATAAAACTGCTCTATGGGGTTTCCTTTCCATTCCTCTCCACTTCCCAACCCTGTTTTCTCTCTGCCCACCCTCCCACCCCAAGCTTAGGTCTCCACACCAATATTCCTGATCTTCCCCTGCTCCTGCCCCAACACAGCAGCATCTTTCTGGGCCACCCACAGAAGCGATGCCAATAATTATTATTATTTCCCTGCACTGCCTGGATATCCTATCCCGAGCTCCCTGGGGAGGTGCAGAGAGCTAAGCCCACAGCCCCAGAGTGTCTGTACCATGTTGGGGGGAATCTTCCCAGAACCAGCTACTGCTTTCAAATTTTTACTTTTATTTTTTACAACTTTTATCCCCACACTCTCAGTTCTATTTTGCTTTTCACAACAGCTCTTTCTCCGCTTTTTACACAGGAGACAGGCAAAGAAGGGTCATTTAAAAACCTCTTCATTACCAGCTGCTCGTTTTCTCATGTTTCATGAGGGTTAGAGGGGGCAGACGATTGGATTTTCTTCTCTTTTCAAGTAACTTTTTTATAAAACTCCTTTGCCTGGAGTATTCCAGTGTGTAATTCAACTAATAGTCTGGTATTGCAGTGACCTCGAAGTGAGCTGATGCTCCCCCTCTGCTTGAGTCTTTTAGATTCTTATTTGAGATCTGAAGGGCTTTTTTAGTGCTCTCCTCACACGTGTGGCAGGGGCTGGGGTGGATTCTCTTTGAGTGCATTTCCACCCGAGCTGTGTTCCACATCCCTCTGCCTCCCAGCGCCACCACACCGAAACAAGCACAAAGTTACCCTGCTCTCTAATACCCCTTGAGGAGTTAATTAAAGGGGTTTAATCTCGGCTGAGATGAAGTGGAGCCGAATCCATCCCTGGAAATTACTTTTCCTAATGGAATGACGCAGGCTGGCGGGACGGGACGGCTTCTGCAGCGCCAGCAAAGCGGGGGATGCTGCTGCTGCTGCCGGCGGCCTGGGACTCATTTGCTGGTTATTGGTTTCCTTGGAGCGGAAAGCCCTCGGATTTCCCAGGAGCCGGGAGGGATTCGCGGGGGAAGGGGGACGCCCGCCGGCCGCGGCTGGAACGGAGCGGGAGCGGCGGGATGCGGCAGCGGGAAGCCTCGGATTTACCGGGAGAGAGCATCGGCACCGAGCAGGGCAATCACTGTACTCACGGGACCGAGCCAGCCCAGCTGGAACCACCGGGAACACGGGGAATGGAGAGAGAATCACGCCCCGGGGTGATGTGCTGCGGGCGGCACCGCTGAGAGCAGGGAAAAGGCTTCAGCGTGGCTGGGGAAAGCAGGCAGGGCTGGCTGAACCAAGCCTTAACTAACCCTAACCCTGAGCCTAAAACTTACACTAACCCTAACCCTGACCCTAATCCTTAACTAACCCTGACCCCTAAACTGACCCCTTACACTGACCCCAACCCTGACCCCTACACCGACCCTAACCCCAGCCAAAGGAGCCCCAAGGCTCACGGAGGACGCTTCAGGAGCAACCATCCGTGCTGGACCACCCCAGAAGGCAGCAGGTTTTTCCCCAGGCCCTGAAGAAAAAGCTGCTGGAGGCACGGCTGGGCAGTTGGGTTCAGGATGCAGCTCAAGAGGCTCCTGTGGCTCTGGGAACAGCTGATCCAGCACAGTCCCTGTCCTCCTGAGGGGCTCCTCTGTCTTTTGCAACCATGGGCAAAATGCTCCCTTCCCTGCCACAGTCCAGGCACTCCGGTGTTGATTCCAAGCCTGCCTTCCATCCATGGACAGCCTGGAATATTCTTAATATTCTACTTATACCTCTCTGCAGCTTTATGCATCCGAGTTCCTGCCTTTGATCTGTTTCCTGCAACACTAATTCATTTCAAGCCCTCTTTAGTTCTCAACACGCTATTTCTAATTGTTTCCTCGAGTCCCCTGTTCTGTTTCAAACAGTGTTTTCCCCAGCAGGAGATCGCTGGGCTGCTGGACCAAGGTGTGACTGCAGAGGGCCATCAGCTGACTGCACCCTGTGAGCTGGGCGTCTGGCACAGGTGACACCGGAGTCTGTCCTGGCACAAAAACCAGGTGTTCACCTCTCCAAACTACACAGGGAATTGCAGGGCAAGTTTCTCTCTGTCTCCCTCTGTTCCTGGCTGCTGGTAGCACAGAGGTTTAAAACATTCCAGCTATAGAGCTGGCACACGAGTGTCCCTTGTCACCACTCCCGTGCTGCTTTCTGCTCGAGGCCCTCACTCTCTGTCTCCATGTCACTGTTTCCCCGACTTCCTGCAGAGCTGGATCAGCCTGGCAGCCTTACGAGCTGGAAATAATCCTGCCTGGAGCAGCAAACATTGCATTGCTGCAAGAGAGGCTGTTAGGAGCGCTGCAGACACCCCACCCCATTTTAGTGTCCCTTCCCTCCTGTGATTTTGTGTCACCCCTTGGACAGCAGTGCCCCAGCTCCATCTGTGGGGTGTCTGTGCTCTCCCAGCCCCGGGGCTGTGCAAGGCTCTTCCCACAGCTCTGGCCACGCTCCCTTGTTTCCCCAGGAAGCACCTCCCTCGTGTCCGGCAGCCCCTTATAGGGTCAGCCCCTTTAGGGACAGCACTCACCTGCCTGTCCCTCAGCAGTCCCGGGGCTCACCAGGGCCAGGGAAGCACAAACACCAACCCACAGCACAAACTCCCCGATTTCGGGTCAAACCCAGCGCCCCAAAGGGAGAGAGACTGGCCAAGCAACCGGCCACAGAGAGACTGGGGAGCTCCTCCAATGCAGCTGGAATCCTTCTGGAATTTGCTGCTTTTTATCTGGCTTTTTGAAGCAAGCATTGAAGGCTCCTTGTGGCCAGCCTGGGAAAGCAGCAGGAATGGCTGGTTACAGATGCTGTAAGGGAAATGGGAATTCTGTCCTCCCCAAAACGTGAGCAGAGCCTTACCTGAGGGCTCCTTCCCAAGCTGCACCAGCTGGGAATGCAGGACCTCCTCCCTGGAACCCCACCAGGCTCCAAGTGCTCCCCACATACCACTCTCCGCAGGTGGCTTTTTGGGTTTTTTTTTTCCCCAGTATTTTATTTCTGACAGGCATTTACAACGTTCCATTCATAGAACTAAAAACATAAAAATAGACCTTCTTTCAGCTTATAAAAGAAATATATAAGAACCTTTGACATGGACATGTCATGACGTTATGTACAAGAGCCACGGTACCTTCCCAGTACCGGCCTTTCCAGTATGTGAGTGCCGACTGCATCCTCTGGGAGCAGCCCGGGACAGCCAAACCCTCCAGCACGTGGGACACGACCGACGGGTGATGGTACAAAAACAACCAGGTGATCGTACAAAGGGCGAGGGGGGNNNTACAAAGGGCGGGGGGGGGGGTAGAAACTCTTCTAAAGCTCTTACGAAAAAGAAAACCAGGAGATAGCAAAAAAGTTTACTAGAGAAAGCTTCCATAAGTCAAGTAATAGTGCACCAGGAACCAGGAAAAGGGAGGGGGCGAGGGAAGGATGCCAGCTGGGACACACAGACAGTGATGGATGTTCGAGGGGGGGGATAATTTTTGTTATGTTTTAAAATATAGTCAGAGTGGATTTTATAAAATATAATCCCTAAGGCTATTATAAAATTTCAGGTTCTCAAAGTACCTACTGATGTGTCAAACATCAGTAGATACCGACAAAACAAAACAAAAAGAAAATTTCATATATTCTTCCTTTTTTTTTTCTTCCTATAGGTGAGACTGCAATGGGAAAAGCTATATAAATCTCCAAAAAAAAAAGTGCTATTTTGTGTTTCGTGTTTGGAAGTCTACTTAAAAATCACAAGATTTTAGTCATATTTTACCCTGTTTTTAGATGTTTAAATAAAAGATTTAAAATGTTAAAGAGGTTTACTTGTGTAGAACTTTTTTCATCCTCTATTGCAGTGGAAAAGCTTTTATAAAGGAATTAAAATACACTAGTTTCACCCAGGATAGGAGAGTGGGTGAGGTCAGTTTTTTGGCCATGAATTCCCTGTCCCCTAAGCCCAAACTCTGCCAAAGAGAGTGGAGCAAAGGGACCTGTGGCACCATGGATCCCTTTGCTCCACCGCAATTCAGTCATGTTCATTTTATTATTTATTATTCTTTTTATTAGCTAACTAAACTCCAGTCTCAAACATATACAATAAACCTTTTCCTGAAGAAAGTTATACCTAAATAAGAGTTTCCAGTTCATATTTTAATATAAAACCACCATTCCTAACCCTCTGCAAAAAGCTAGCCTCGTATCCTAGACATGGAGCTACCCTAAATCTCTTACCCCTTTGTGCCCCTGCATCTCAGGTAAAATACAAAAAAATATTTCTTCAAGTGTTAAATTTGGGTCTCTTTCAAGAGAGTTTGGCATCTTTACAAGAGTATGTAAAACTAGAGCTTCCGACACTGACATTAAATTAGACCAGCCACAGACCAGGAGGACTGAACACAACATAAATCCCAAACCTTTCCTCACGCATTCCTAAAATACATGGATATTCTCTTACACTGAAGGAGGGAGAGGAAGTCAGAATACTGCAACTGTACAGGTTAAAAAGGCAGTTTCCTCGTGAAGGAGATGAACCTACGGCTTTCACGGCCACCAACCCCTCTGTCCTTGCGCTCCTGCTGGAGCCAACTCACTGCACGGGGGTTAAGACATCCAGAGTAATTTGTTTTCCAGTGATTTATGTTCTTCCCATGCTCAATTTTAGCCCCTGATTGTTTCAGAATAAATAAAAGAGTGTGAAAGCCCTTGGTTAATGTAAGACAGGACCTCAAGCTCGTTTCGTTCCCGGTTTTTGAGCCTAAAGTGTGGCCGCATGGCTTCAGACCAGTTGAGCTGCCGCAATGGTGTGTGCAAGTGTGCAATCCGAGGGGGTCACCAGGAGGGACGGAGGGGACGGGGGGACGCCCAGCACCGCCTTAGAGCTCAGTGTTGAGCTTCCTGCCGGGCACAAAGTCCTCGCGCCGCACCCAGATGACCTCCTCGCCATGGCCCTCGGCGGCGCCGTTGATGCCGGGCAGGGTTGCCTGCTTCCTCAGCTGGGCCATCCTGGTGGCGTGGGTGTCCCCGGGTGGGCAGGGCCGCTCCGGCCGCCGGCCGCCCGCCAGGGACGTGGCCTGCAGCCGCTCCCGCAGCTCCCGCTGTGCCCCGCGCGCCGCCTCGCAGAAGTCGTCGTCGTCGCTCAGGATGTCGGTCTCCTTGATGTCGTCCTGCTCCTCGTACTGTGCCAGGTCGAACTGCTCCTCGACCCAGCGATCAGTGTCCCCTCCCTGCGCGGGCTGCGCAGGCTCTTTCTCGGGGCTGCTGCCGTGGACGGCCTCCGAGTCAATGGTAAACCTGTTTCGGGCCAGCCGCCGCCTCCTCCTCCCAAGAGACTTGCTTGGGGCTGACACTGCGCACACAAAGATAAAACCCCACAGGCGTTTGTTTTACACACGGCACAACCCTCGGGAAAAGCTAAGTCCCGTCGGAGCCCCGCGTTTGGCACCGCCAGGCAGGGCCTGGAACAGCCCCCGGTCACTCCCTGCGGCCGCGGCGCCTCAGCTCCTCGGCTGCATGAGGAGTTCTTGCTGCTCAGATCCACTGTGGGACACACGAGGGCTGCTCTTGCTGAGCGCCAGGGCACCTGCTCAGCTCAGCTTATCACTCGCTGCCAGCACACCACAAAATCCAACAGCTTCACACCTCTGAGAGGAAAATCTGCCTGGAGCAAAGCCACAGCTCTTCCAGTGACCACGGCAGTGCTGAGCATGCTGCCTTATATACAGGGAATTAAGTTCCCTGTCCAGGCTCTGCTACTCCCTTCCTCACTTCCTCCCCACTGGGTGAGGGAAAAAACAACCCCCAAAACCCGAAAAACTATCAGAAGTTCCTTCCTTCCTCAGCAACGACTCAGCAACTGCCTCAAACAGCAAATTCCCATCTTTTGTGTCAGAACATCTTCCTGAGAGGCTCCTGAGGCCAAACAGGGGCAAGTCTTGCAGCTGGAGGCCCTGCAGGCACCACAGTGCTTCACGGGGACACACAGAGCTCTGAGGCTGAGTCTGTCCCCTGCACTGAGCAGCAGCTCAGCACCTGCAGGATGAATTTCTCCAGCTCTGCCTTGGGGTTGGGGTCGTGTTTTAATATCCCTGAGCCTCACAAGGTGCATTAAGTAGGATGGCTCAGCAGTTGCAAATTTTATCTGTAGGGAGAGGTCTGGACTTCAAGGTGGGATTTGAATCCCTGCAGAATTCATCAGGCAAATGCCCCACAGAGCCAAACTGAAAGGGGCCTGGCATGTCCAGCAGGCCAGCCCCAGAGGCCCATGGACGCAGCGTTGTGGGGTTTGGCCCTCCTCTGACTGTCCCTGTTCACCCTGTGGGGCACAGGGCCCCAGCAGCACCTCCAGTGAGAAGCTGGGCTCAGCTGGTGCTGCTCTGGGCTGCCCTGGCCGGAGGAGGAACACAAAGCCTGCTTGTCTACAGTGCTGGGTCTCATGAGCAGAACAAGGAATCAACAACAGACCAGAACAAAACATGCAGCGCTGCCATGTGCTTTGCGCTTGGAAGCAAATGTTTCTTCCCTCCATCACCTAGAGTTCTGAAAATCCAAACCTGCTTTTCCCTGGGATTTGCTCACTATTTTGGCCTGAAGTCAACTGAAAAGGAAAATCCATGGTTGAGGACAAGCTGTTACAAAAATAAGAGTATCAAGTGCACACTTCTCCAAATGTGGGAAGGAGCAGCACGTGCCCTTTCACAACTGAGCTGAAAAGGCTCAGGACACCCACAGCTGCCCCTTCCAACCAAGCTCATGGTTTTAACTCATGCATTTCAGTTCAAAAGTGCTCAAAATTCTGTACATAGCTACAAGAACCAGGCAGTTTCTGCTCTGCTCAGCTGAACCCTGTTCAGATTAAAGTGCATAGCCCATCGGCACTGCAGGAATCCCACTTCCCTTCCATGCCAGAAGCACGGCTCTGAAGCTGAGCCTCGAGTGCAAAGCAAGGGAAATAGAGTCGATTTCAGGCTCTCGAGGAAGTGAAGCACGGAAAACCAGCAGTTTTAAATATACAGGAGAGACTGTTAATCCTAATGTACACGTGACAGATACCACCACACGTTCTACAGCAGTGCTGGGGTTACCGGGATCTTGAAAGTCTGTAGCCCTACAGTACCTGCCCTGTTCATGGCTGGCCTTGCACCTTTTAGAGCACACAATCTTTTTCCACCAAAAGGAACATATTGCTGGGATGAGGGCAAGCTTTCGGTTTTAAGGAGCTGTCTTCTGTGTTTGTCCCGCAAGATGGAGTGCACTGCCTTCAGAAAGTCCTTCCTGTGTTCTGGTGAGCTGAAAGAGAGTGGGAATACCAAAGGCAGAGTTAGCTGTCGGGAACTGCTAAAAGCCTGCTGTAAATGAGGTAAATAATGGCCATTTCTGTGATTTAAGACAGTGCGAATCGACTGGCAGGCACTTCCCCAGAGAAGACTGCACTGAACTCAGTGTTTTCAAAGCACAGCTAAATCCATGGTCACTGCAGCAGGCATCCAAGGAAACCAACACCCAGTTCATTAATAAAACACTCAGCCTTTCAGCCCTCTCCAGGTCTCCTTTTCCTGCAGTGCCACTCACACCTGGCTGTGTCCCAGTGACCCATGGTGCCTACTCAATCTGTCCCTGTAAATACACCCCGAGCACAGCTCCTGCACCTTTTCCTGAAAGTAGGAACTGGCTTGGGATCAGCTCTGCAGGATCCTGATGAACTTGTGATCCAAGTTCCTACTTGAACCCTAAAAACACACCAGGGCAACCACCACAACAACAATGGCTGTTTATTTAAGGAAAGGCAATGTCCCAAGAGCAGAGGCTGGGACCTGGTGCCATGAGAGGAACCAGGTGAACACCACACTTGCCATAAAGATCCAGTGCTGCAGTTTAACTGGAAAATTGCAATAAGGATTTTCCCACAAAGCTGATCAAGTTATATGTCTTTATTTTCAGAGACTGTACAAAATTCTACCTTTTAACACCCTCTCCCCACTCTCCTTACTGGCTGTTCCCAGATTGCCTCAAAGGAAAGACACAGCAAGCAGGGATGGAGAGATGCAGCTGCCGCGGAAAACAAGGAAAGCCACTTACCTACAGCAAAGGTGAAATGTCCTTTCTGGCCTGCCCTCAGACTCAGACTTGACATGGACAATCTCACACACAGAATTGGTCTCTGCATCTACAGGGAAAACCAAGCAGAACTGTGTGTCTACCTTCACATTTATCTCCAAAGCATTCACTCCACAGTCAGTGAGGGCCCCCAGCCCACCCATTAAACCCCTGGAGATTCCTGCCCCGGGCACATCACCTGCACTGGCCAGGGCCCGGACCTGCAGCGCTTCCAAAGGGATCATGTGGCGAAACCGGAACGGGTCCCAGTCTTCATAAATGGAGGCTCTATGTGATCCTCCCTGGAAGGGTTTCAAACAGCGTCAGGAAACGAGACACCCGGGGCAGGCAGCCGGTCCTGTGCTCTGCACTGAAGGCTCCCAGCCACAGACAATCCTCGTTTCCTCACCCCAGCTCCTCCCTGAGGGGCCTCTCTGCAGAGACCTTGCTGAAATCTGCACTGAAGCAGCCCTAAGGCCCATCAGCTCTGAGTAGTGCCCTCCAAAATCACCCAGCCCAGCCCCGGGTGCAAACGCACTCAGAACACATCTCAGCTTTGCTTTGCACTCTGAAGTCACCCTGTGCCGCTGCCTTTCCCCATGCAGGGGCCTCAAATCCCTCTCTGGTTTATGCCGTGGGCAGGGATCCCAAGTTTCCCTGTATCACAATAAACTGTGCCCCTGTTGTAGCACAGCTTTAACTTGGAATCCCGAACTCCAGAGGGATCCCTGAGCTGCTCCTGATGCAGCTCAGAGCAAGCAGCACGTCCTTGGTGGCACACCACACCCGGGGCACTGTGTGTGGTGACAGCCATTAATTAGCTCTCAGACACTCCCACACTGACCAAGGAATCACAGCCAGGAGACACATTGACAGTGACATCCTCATTCCTGACAGTCCGCCCCACAGCAGGGATGGGTGTGCCAGGCATGGCAACAGCCAGTCCAGCTGAGAGCAAAGGGTGAAGCAATGTTTGCTGTGCCCACCCAGCTCCTCAGACGCCAGGGATCCCAGTTGCCAGAGCACATTCCAGTTCCACAGCTTTGTGCAAAGCACAACTCCATCACAGCCCCAGAAATGCCCATGGCATCACCCAAACAGCCCCTGCAAACTTACCAGCTTCTTCTTCTGCTTGGAGCCATCCTTGTACACAAGGACCACGGCAGTTTTGAACACTGCAGGAGAAAGTCAGAGACAAAAGCCATGGAGTCACTGAATCCCAGAATCCTGGGATGGCTGGGGATGGAAGGGACCTCTGGAGATCACCCAGTCCAACCCTCTGCCATGGAAGGGTCATCTGGAACAGGTGACACAGGAATTTTGGGATGGCTCCAGAGATGGAGACTCCAGCCCCGCCCCGGGCAGCTGTTCCAGGGCTCTGCCCCCTCCATGGACAGAAGTTCTTGCTCAGATTGAGGTGGAACTCATTGTGTTTCAGTTCCTGGCTATTGCTCCTCATCCTGGCACTGGCACCACTGAGCAGAGCCTGGCACCATCATCTGACAGCCCCTGGGGACATTTGTGTGGATTGATGGGATATTTGTATGGATCAATGAGATATTTGTATGGGTGCATGGATCCCCTCTCAGCCTCCCCTTCTTCAGACTGACCAGGCCCAGCTTCCACAGCCTCTCTTCAAGAGAGTCCCTAAGGCTTGGAATGAGCCTCCTCTCTTAATTTAAATTTTAAAAATTTAAAAAAACCTGAGCCAGGAAGGGAGAGAGGGTTGGCAAAGCTACCAGAGAGCAGCACTGAGCACTGCAGCCAAGAGACAAACCCGTGGCTGAGTCCCAGCCAGCCCTGGGGAAGGCAGTGCTCAGTTACTCTGCTAAGGCACAGCTGACAGCCTACAAGGGACCTGAAATAAAAGTCGTGGGATACAAACCAAAAGCTGCCAGCTCAGGTTCCTTCTTCCACTTGCCCAGGGAAGCAGGAGGGTTCAGCCAGATCACCGTGTTATGCAAGATCAAGTCCCCCATGGAAAGGTCGGCGACCTGCCAACACCAGCACAGGCACACAGGCAAGGCTTCCATCAGCTCAGGACATCTGACTGACTTCTCAGCTCAAGGAAATTTGCCTGAACTCTAGTCCTGAACAAAACCTCTCCCCTCCTCAGCAAACTCCTGGAGTATTTCACCAGCTGATTGCAAACATGTGCAAACAGACCATGACATTTAGCAAGAGACACATGTAAACTCTTAATTAATGAGAATAAATTAGGGGAAGTTAAACTCAAGAGTCCAGTTCTTGAAAGTCAGGGACAAACCCAGATGTTTTCTTTGCCTTTTCTTCCCCTTTGTCCATTTTTCTCCCTACCAGTTTCTTTGTATTTTGTTTGAATATTTAAGCACATACTCAGTTTTGGGGTAAAGTTTAGAGACTGCAGCAGGTGCAGTGGTCAAAGCACCCCCTCCCCACAGCTGCTGTGGCTCTTGACTGCCCAAAGGCTCCTCTGTGGACACCACGTTGCTGGGAATAGACTAAGGAAGGAGTTCCCAGCTGCTGGGAGATGCAGCAACCAGACCTCTCTCCTTATGGTCCCCCCGAGGGACAAATTGAGGGCCCTCCCCAGTCCAGGGGGTGCCATCTCATCCCTCGCCTCAGAGAAGTCTGTATTCAATTCAGGTCTTTAACTGAGCTGGGGTTTATCTGTTTGCACCAGGATCTACCTCACTGGCACAGCAGGAAAGGTAAATACTGGATCCAGTTTAAACAGGTGCCACAGTAACTTTTCCTTTTCCTCTCTGAATCTGAGTGTGTGTTACCTCTTTTTTCTCCCCTGTTTGTTCTGCTATGAGCTGGTCAAACACCGCCCCGTATTCTTCATGGATTTTCTGCATTTCATTGATGTGGCTGGCAACTTTGTTCATTGTTTTGATGGCCACTGGAAGAGAGACGGAGACACAGGGGGTGAGCAAAGGGGATTTCAACCCTCCAAGGGGCAGGGAGGGGAGCAGAGTTCCAGAGGAAAGTGGGGTTAACGCCTCACCATCCAGGTGATAGTGTTCTTCACTGTCCACGTCAGTGAGAGCAAAGAGCTCCTTGAGCAGGAGGGGGTATTTGAGTATCCTCTGGATGGGTTTGATGAGGTAAGACTCCAGGGTGGAGGAGTGCTGCCGGCGCGGGTTCTGGGCATCCAGGAACGCCTTGAAAGCTGTGTCTGTCTTGGCTGGAAAATTCAAATGGAGCCATTGGATCAGTCAAAAATCCTAACTGCTGCCCGGAGAAAGCGACTTTTCCAGGTTTAGATTGGTTTTTCCAGAGACATTTTGCAAGGACGTGCAGATTTATTGGGCAGGCAGAATTAGATTTCCACCCTGCAGGATTTGAGTCACTGACACTCTCCCCGGATGTGCTATTTAGGATTTCACAGCAGGCATCCACCTCCAGCATGGGCAATTTTAAATTTCACTATCCCTGATGGAATTTCCTGAGCTGGAAGGGCCCTGCACAGACCCCCAACATTCCCACCCTGGGCACCCCTGGGAGCGTTGTCCAAATGCTCCTGGAGCTCTGTGGGGTCGTGCCCATTCCCTGGGGAACCTGGGCAGTGCCCAGCACCCTCTGGGGAAGAACCTTTCCCTAAATCCAACCTAAACCTGCCCTGGCACAGCTCCAGCCATTCCCTGGGTCCTGTCCCTGTCACAGAGAGCAGAGATGGGAGCTGCAGACAGCAAAAAGTACCTGGTAGCTATTTTAGAGCAGCCCAAACTGTTTTAATTACCTGTTCCCTTCAAGCAAAGGCTCCAACTGGACATTTGTGAGCAGTCACTGCTCCTAAGCCCAGGTCTGGTTCTTGCTACCTCATTAAACCTTAAAATGCAGCACTGAGTAACAGCAACCATCAGTGACACGCAGGAGCACTAAACTGAGGCTAATGCACCAGATTTCGGGAGCACAGGCAGACTGGACACCTGACTGCCATCAGCTTTTCTACCTGGCTGCTACTGAATTCAGAAAATTGCCTTTTTCTCTGCTGCTCCCTCCTCTGGAGCATAAGGAGGGAAGGAAGGAGGAGGTGGTATTTATAGACATACAAATTATTCAGTGCAGGAACAATTCCACACAATTGCTTTTATTGGAGTCATGTCCCCTGCCGGGGCTGGGGGGTTTTTCATTTCAGTGAAGCAACTTCAGTTTCAAATGCAAAAGCCACCTGCACCTTGGCTGAGGACACCAAGTGACACCTGAAATGCTCTCCCAGGCTTTTGAAGAGATTTATCTCTGGAATACAATTTTGAGTTCTGTTTGTGCCATAATTCAAGCACAACCCTTTCTCATTTATCAAAAATTCAGCAAAGGAAAAGAAAAGCAAAATAACCAGATCAATTTAGTCTACAGCTTTAACATTAGGGCCCAATAAAATAATGCCAAAAGAAGGCATGGATGTGACTAGCAACAAATCATTTATTTATGTATTCCACAGAGCTGCCAAGTATTCTTTGCAGCACAGGGAATAAAAGTTCACAAGCAGAAATGAAAAAAAGAAAAGTGCACAGGAAAAAAAAAATAAAAAAACCAAACCAAACCAACCAAGACACAAAAAACTTCAAAATTTTTGACTATCAGACATCCAGATGTTCTTTGAAAGAGTTCCTCCCTCAATGGCATTGCTGCTACAACTGGAACCATTTGTTTGTTTAATGTCTTGGCCAGGAAGGAATTGCACGGAGCACTGGTAATTCCAGGGGATTAACACTTCTATGGGCGGAAAAACATCCCTGCCAGGCAGGCTGGCCCAGGAGCCAGACCACAGGTCTGTCATCTCCAACCCAGCAAGCCAAGCTCTGCCAGGAATTCCGACACGGAAACTTCTCAGGCAAATTGGGACTAAGGAGAGAAGGCAGAGAGAAGGCAGAAGGAGCTAAAATATTTCAACAGCTTCCATAAAAGATTATCCCTGGCTGAGCCTTTCCTAGAGGCTGCCAGCATTCCACCACATTGGCCAGGGCTCCCGTGGCATTGCCACTAGCAGGGATTCCTAGCACAAACTCCAGGAGGATCCAGAAGTCACTCCAGAGCCACCACTCCTGCTTCCAGAGCCCAGCGTGACCCATCAGCACAGAGCCACGATGGGATTCCCATTCAGGAAATCTTCCCACGTGACTGGAAACAAACCAAACGTGGCAAGGGGGAATAAATAAAGTGTGGGGAGACAAAACCTGCAGCAGGGCGAGCCACCTCTTGCAGTGAGTTGTTCAGGTGTCACCACAGGGTGGTCCCACACCACCCACAGCACAAGAGCGTGCCCTCTCCAGACTCAATTCCCTGCTCCAAAGGCTCCTGGAGAGCAGCCAGGCAGGTGGGTGCCCTCAGTCCTGTCCCGAGGGGTTTGGGGGTGCAGTGGCCACTGCCAGGGTGTGGCTATGCCAGCTCGGAAAGGGGATCTCACCTTTCACCAAGACCTTGGGGACTTTTGTGTGGCTGGCACAGAAGGCACTGTACAGCTTGAAGCGGTCGGCGTAGTACAGGAAGGATCCTCCCAGGGAGAACAACACTTTCTGGGATTAAAAGAAGAAAAAAGCGTCAGTAAACAGGCATTTAGTTACCGTGCCTTTAGCCAGGTCACCTGACGCTTCCCAGCAGCTTCTGGGGGACAGCACAATGCGGTTTTGGTGTGTCTGCACACCAGGACATCACTGCTGAGAGAGCCCAGAGGAGGCACCGTGGGGATCAGAGGATGGAGCAGCTCTGCTGGGAGAGCAGGATAGGAGAGCTGGGATTGTTCACCTGGAGAGCAGAAGCTTTGGGGTAACCTCATTGTGGCCTTCCAGGACCTGAAGAAAGCCCACAGGAAAGATGGGGAGAGACAATTTACGAGGGCCTGGAGTGACAGGATAAGGGGGAATGGCTGCACACTAAAAAAAGAGTAGGTTTAATTGGGATCTTGGGAAGGAATTGTTCCCTGGGAGGGTGGGCAGGCCCTGGCACAGGGTGCCCAGGAGAAGCTATGGCTGTCCCTGGATCCCTGGCAGCATCCAAGGTCAGGCTGGATGGGGCTTAGAGCAGCCTGGGACGGTGGAAGGGGGATATTTCAGGTTCCTTCCACCCAAAGCACTCTGTGACTCCATGATTCCTCAAGGCACTGGGAAGGTGCAAGCAGCACTCACCCCTCACAAACACACGTTCTTGGGCAGGAGTTGGTGTTCAGGGTCAAACAATCCCAAAATGTCCTGGGAACTCAGGAACCAGACAACACCTGAAAGGGGCTGAGAGCACACCTGGCTGGGCAGCATGGGGACAGTGAGACAGAGAGGGGGAAGCGAAGTGCAGAACTGCAGAAGTGAAACCGCAGACCCCACAGGTCCCAGCCTGCCTTCAGCCTGTGCCCAGGGGGCAGAACTCAAACTGCTCAGGGCAGATTTATGGGAAGGGCTGGAAGCAGCAGCACTCAGGAGAGGGAGTTTTCCCTGTAAGGATCTTTCCCTGGCACTCCTGGCTTGGAGCTCAGAGCATATTCCCCACAAATCAGAGCTGTGTCTGAGTTACATGAGGGCAGTGGCCACGACTGAGGCTCATGCTCAACAAACACCTGATGGCAAAGACTCTCAGGCACAAAAAGACAAATTCTTTCAACAGCTCTTCCAGGGTTGTATGTTAGCTGGAGAGCAATCCCACAGCTGTTGTTGTTGTTGTTGTTATTATTATTATTATTATTATTATTATTATTATTATTATTATTATTATTATTATTATTATTATTATTATTATTATTCCAAGACATCCTGTCCTTCACCAAGCTGAGTGCTCAGAGCCAGGGTGGAATTCCCCAAAGATAAAACCATCCTATCAGCTCCTTGCTGTGCCTCAAGTACCAGCACCACTGCATTAGAAACAAAACCAAATTTGTGCCCACATTTCCCTGGGTTTTAAGTGAAGTTCAGAGAGCTGCAGTTTACATTTCCACCTGTGAAGATGCACACATGCTGAAAGGCAGAAGTGTTTGCCACAATGGACTGAAAGTGCAAATACAAAATTCCATGTATTGTTCTGATCTGTAGCCCCAGAGGGCTCCTGAACATGAGACTTGTCAGGACAAGGATTTTATGTAACTTTCCATTTCTAGCATTTCCTGACAGCTTAAGGCAAGAAATCTGGCAGAAGGGCAAGAATAGCTCCTAAAAGCACATGGTTGCTAGTGCTCTATATGGCTATATGCAGCATAAACTACAATTGCAGCAGGATCATTTTTCAGCAGCACCAGCATCAGCTGAAAATTAATCTTAAATGGAAGTAGATGCAGGTTTTGACATGAACAGTGCAATAGTCAGAAAAATAGGATGGAGAGTGTTAAAGGTGTCCTCAAAATACAGACAATTAGACAATACAAATAATGTATTTATATACATATATATGTATGTATATATAAATGTAAACCATTATTACCTTAAATTGCTCAACCTTTTCAAGCTTTTCCAGGTCTGGAACCAGCCTTACTCCATCTTCCAGAGTTTTCAAGAACTCTACCTGGAATGCTACCATTTCAGTCAGGTTCCCGAAGAGAACATCCAGCTAATAAAAGGGAAAAAAAAGCAGAATGCTGAGAATATCTCTTTGAGGCTAAATTGTGTGTCCTAGAACTGCAGCAATTCTCAGTCCAATTGTTTAATCAGCATGATGTCAGGAAAAAACAAGCATTGCGCAGCACCTTGATGCTCTACTCAATCCATTATTGGAAAGAAATGGAATTAAGTGAAATTAATTTCAGACAAACGAGCCGAGCTGGGTGGGCAGAGTGGAGGGGCAGGCAAAAGCTCTCTGGCATAAAGACAAGCAAAGGCCAACGTACCTCATCTGGTGTGAGGAAGGTTTCTTTCTGTAGAGGCTTCAGGTATCTCTCCATCAGACAATTTAGGTCCTAAAAATTCGGAAAAAGATTCCATGTTGGTCCCTCAGACTGAGGCGGCAAATGATGCTTCCCTAATCTGAGAATTTTTCCTTTTTACACACAACACGAAATAGTTGGAATTCACACGATTTAAGATGGGAAAAAGCAACATTCTCACATTTCCAGTTACAAAACCAATGCCAGATCTCAGTGAGCAGTAACTAAGCCATTCCAAAAGGACAGCCTGACCATTTGGAAATGATTTCCATGGCTTGAGTTGCATTTTGGGCATGGATTGCAGGATGGAAAGTGAGTTCGCTGAGAGATGCCCACACCAAACCCAGCCAGGAGATGATGCCCACACCAAACCCAGCCCGAGGCTGCAGAGAGGAGCCCAGGGGAGCTCTCAGGAGCCCCTCACCTTGACGTAGGTGCGCTCCGTCTCCAGCAGCTCACAGATGACCTTCCTGAGCTTGTCGGCGTCAGTGAGCTGCCGCATGGTGGCCAGCTGGGGCCCGGCACAGTCCTGGGGGGGAGCACTGCAGTCAGAGGGGTTCATTTCATGCAGACTGCGACAGAAAGCAGCGACCTGCTCTGTGCTCTTGGGAGAGAAGGGAGAGGAGAGAGCAGTGGTAATGTTGGAAATGAGAGCCCGAGGCGCGGCGGGGCTGAGGAGGGTTTGCAGCTGAGCAGTTGCAGCCTGGGGACTTTCTAACAGGTACCACAAGGGTCTGTCCTGTCTCTCTGTGACTGGGGATAAAGAAAAAAAAAAGGAGTTGCGTAACTCAAATTAACTGAAGTGCTGTTCGGCTCCATTCCTGGTTTCAGACACACGTGAATTTTAATTAAAATAGGCTTGCCAGCACTTAAGATTGACAAACTCACAGAGAAGCCCAAGAATTGGGAACCAAAAATGCCTGCGCAAACAAAACCCACACCCCAGCGCCCTGCCAGTTCCCCAATCCGGGCCACAGCAGCCCTGAGAGCAGCTCTGCTGACACAGAGGCACAAACCTTCCACACTGGGCTCTGGGGAGGCAGAGCCCCCTCAGCTGAAGGCTCTCCAGGCTCCAAGCTCTTTGGGAAAGCAGCCGTATCCCTAACCTGTGTCTGGAATTGTGCCTCGCAGGGTGAACTGCTTCCCCTCAGCGCCGTTTCCCCGGGCTGCTCCACCTCGCTGCCTGCTTTAATATTTAATCAGCTGCCTACAGAGACAGGCAGTTATCCTCACTTCACCCCCTCATGTTAGATCACTTCCTCACATCTCTCATTTCGCTGAGGAGTTTGGAGCAGGAATAGTCTCTGGTGCCAGTGACGACAGCCCCAGGCCTCCAGGACTGCCAAGGCAGCCATGGGCTGTGTCCATCCCTCCCAGAGCCTGCAGGGCATAGAGCTGCTCCAGAGATCACACCTGGTGATCCTGCCAGGGCATCTCATCCAGGCTCAGTGATTTCCCAGCACTGCCTCCACAGCCCCTAGTAGAGGAATTTCCCCATGGAAAGAGTGCTCAGGCCTTGGCAGGGGCTGCCCAGGGAGTTTTGGAGTCCCCATCCCTGGAGGTGTCCTAGGAAGGCCTGGAGGTGGCACTCAGGGCTCTGGGCTGGAGACAAGGTGGGCAACAGGCACAGCTGGGACTTGATGGGATCAGAGGTGCTTTCCAACATGGATAATTCCATAATTCTGTGAAACAACTGACCCCAAATCAGCCTGTTCAACCAGAGAAATGTGAAGAGAGCAGAGGAGAAAAAACTAATGAATGAAAAAAAAGGAAAAAGAGAGACTAAAGCACATTCTCACCTTGCAGTTTGGAGACACAGCTCTGCCCCTGGGACATCACTTCACTCCCACCCACTGGAGTTGTGATCTCACCGGTTTTTAAGTCGTGCAGTCAGCTCACACAGAGCTGTTTCCTCTCCATGCACCCACAATCCATGCTAGGACAAGAAAGGATTTCTCCCCCTTTCCTTAGAGGTCTCCTAGGGCTGCAAATGCTCCTGGAGGTCCCACTGCACAGCACACGAGCAAAGATGCCCATCACACAAAGGATCATTTTCTTCAGGACACAAGCATAAGCCAGAAACTCATCGTAACTGCCTGTCTGTACAAAAATACCTCTTGGACACACTTTATTCCAGGGAAAATAATCACCTTCAGTTCCTGAGGTTTAACTCAGATGTGGAAGAAAGGAAAAATACTGCAAGTTGAGGGCAGGGGGAAGCAGTGAGTTGGACCAGTCATTCCAACTCACTCTGCTCCTGGTGATGGCATGTGTCACTGAGATTTACTAGTCTTAATTATTTGATAATTCCTGTTATTTCTCAGCAATATTCTACCTATACTCACTGTACTCTTACGTACAAAACACACCCAAAGTTTTAGGTCAGATCTGCATCAGATTTCAGCAGGTGTGACCTTGATCCCAACAGCCCCAAACCCACCAAGGGCAGCAGGGGAAAGCCTGGCTCCAGCGCAGGCTAAAACACCTTCCCAAGTTCTCTGCTCTGCTCGGAAGGCACAGAGGACTGACAGCTCAGAGGTGATAATCTGAGCCTGTAGAGACCTAGCAGAGGCAGGGTTTTGCTCAGCAGGGTTGGGCTTTGTTAGCACTGCTTGAGGCAGACACGTCCAGTGGTGCTTTGCTTTAAGATCCCAATGTACCAATAAAACCAGTTCTAATCCATCAAGCACAGTCTGGAATCAAACCCCAAAAATAAACCAAGTGTTTTGAGCAGTTCCTGCCTGCCACCCCGCAGATCCTCCCATCCTGAGCATGCTCCTGCAGGGAAAGATGGGTCACCCAGAAAGAGAGCGTGAAAATCTGCTCCGGGCATGAAACACCAGCTCAGCACCGCAGCTGAAATAACTCGGGGAGGCATGTGGTGTGCCCCAGAAGGAGCAGTTACACCCAGATGGCAGGAAGGAAGTGTGGAGGACTTCCCAGAGCCTTATCTCCACTCGTGCACACTCAGTAATGTGCTCGGGGACTCCAGGCAGGGCCAGCACTGCCTTCCCCCTGCCCTGCCCTGCCCCTCATCTGCTTGGGGGCTGCCCATGTGTCCTTGGACAAAGGGTCTCCAGCACAGCCATGGTCACAGACCTGTTCTCTTGCTTGTTCACCAAACAAACAGCTGTGCTGTGAGACCCCACTGAGCGGAGAGGTCTTCCAAGGTGTCTCCTCAAGGCTAAGGGTTCCCTGCCACCACAGAGCCCCGGTGAGTGATTGGGGCTTGCTGAGCTTTGAATTCTTAGCCAAGGCATGTAAAGCATTGGCTGTGTATGTATAACCTTTCAGACACAAACCACTGACCAGGTCTGGGACCAGGCGCAGATCCAGCTGCACCTAAACCCCTCTCTGAGCTTAGGAAACAAGGGGAGCTTTCTGACCCTCATCCCTCAATGGGAGGTTGCAGTGAACAACCAAGTGAAGCTCGCCATCAACCCTTGTTAAACCTCTGTCACACTGAGCAGCAAACCTGGTCACCCTACCAGTTCATAGCAACAAAAATAGTGTTGCTTCTCTCCTAGAACTGAAAAGCACAACTCCACCTGCAGCAGCTGCTGTGCTTCTTCCCTGAGCATAACACTGTCTGCCCAGTACTCCCTTGAAAAAAATCCATCTCCGGACACAGAGCAGACACACACTTCTCACGGGGGGCTTCAGGGCACAGCTGTTTTGGTGAAAACTCTCAAGCAGATTTCACAAAAACCTCTCTGTCCCCATTTTGCCAGAGAAAGTGGATAGAGTAGCGATAGGGAAGGTCTGCAACAGAAACAGATCCCTTTATCTCTCCGCACCAGCTCTGCCAGCAGTGACAATGACAGCAGTAAACCAGGATTTCTCTAGGAGAATTACGGCACCACACTTCAGACACAATCCTGCAGGCAATCCCTTCAGGCAAGCTGAAAATGAAACCGAGGGCTGCCACAGCTGGGCTGGAAAGCGGAGTTCACGAGCACAATAACCCCTCCTCGGGAAGGGGCTCAGCAGAGGAGCTGAGCTCATATTTCTGTATCCTTCCCACGGAGGAGGATCAAGGACATTCACAGCCACGTAGTTTTGAAAGCCATTTCCTCCTGTGCTTGCCATGCAAAACATCCAGTGCCCGGGCACCGGGCAGCTCGTCCCTGGACAGCACCGAGCAGCTCTGCACAGCTCAGTGCAGAGCAGCGACATCCCAAACAAAGCAGGGCGAAGTGCATCCCTTCGGCACTGCCAGCGCAACAAAGAGCCCCTGCAGGGCACACACCTTCCAGCTCAGCCTGCAATTAGAGCCTGCAAACCCAACAGCCTGAAACCCCCGGAGTGCCGGCTCCCGAGCCCGCTGCCCTCGGACGTGCTCACCAGGTACAGCATCCGGTACAGGGAGTCCCCGTCCCTGCCCGCGCCCTCGCTCCGCGCCCTTCGGCTGCCCCTCCAGAGAGCCGACATGGCCGGGCTGGTGGGCGAGCCGGCAGCTCGGTCCCGGAGCTGCGCATCCCCCGGCGGCTTCTCCCAGCCCTCCCAGGCAGCCGAGCGAGCGAGCGAGCGGGGCAGGGCAGCGCCCACCTCCCGCCAGCGCATCCTCCCTCCCGCGCCATCTGCTCACCGCAGCCGGAGCCGGGCACGCCAGAGCCGGGCACACCAGAGCCGGGCGGAGCGGCTGGAACGATGCGCTGGAACGATGAGCCGAGGAGAGCAGCGAGGACAAAGCCCGGGAATGTCCGTGTGCCGCTGCCCTGACTCAGCACGAACCCGCCGGCTGCGAGCGGCGCTGCTCGGGAGCGTCCAACAACATCCCAGGGACGCGGCGCCCGATCAAAGGAACTTAAAAAAGAGAGAGCCGGTTCTGCCGCTGGGAAACAGACCCCGCAAATCCCCCCCCTTTTAATCCTTCCACGGCTACTGCAACGCGCTGAAGGTTTGGAGACTTACGCTGGTCTCGAGTAATGCTGCGGAGAGCAGCCGACCTACTTTTCTTGGGAAAAATCCCTCCAAGTGGCACAGGCATGCACACACAAGAGCCCATCAGCCACGCTCCCCCAAGCACCACCGCTGCCAGGAAATTGGCCTTTGCTGCCACGGGCAGACGTCTGCAATTAGAAACAGGGAGAAACCGGTGTCCTGCAGGAATTTTAACTGGTGACTCTTCTTAGAACACATCCCCAGTTAAATTCAAAGGATCACGACAGGAGAAGGAAATACACAGAGACTCATTTTGAGATTCAATACGGCACCCACCTGTGCTGTGTTTGGCCTTTGGCAACCTGCAGCATCAGGAACTTGCACATACACTCAATTTTCAATTTTGAACCTCAATATTGAAAAGGCCAAAACAATCAGGTCACCAAAGGGGCAAACACCCACTGAAGAAATTACCCTGCTGTGAAATACTTCTGATGAATAGAGGCTGAGAGAGGGGCATCCCCCAGGTTTCATAAAGAGCCTGAAATCTGGTGCTAGATGAAAACGAGCCTGAAAAGGTGGCAGAGAGCAGGCTTTCTTTTCCCCTGCTTTTCTTCCTCCCAGTTCTCTCCTCCCCTCAGCTCCTACATGAAATGGGGACAGAAACGAATGCCAGGGGCCCACCCCAGAGCAAAAACAACCTGCAGAAAACCTCAGGCCAGTGCCCCTTGCATGGCTTAGGGAGAAGGGTTGCCCCCAAAAAGTGACTTGCTTGCTACCCTTCACACAGATGTCAACCCAAGAGATAAGAGGGTGAAATTAGATAGGGAGTGAGTCCAGGGAATGCCAGCTATCCCACACCACTGACACCTCAGCCCACCTGGGAAAAGGGTTTCCAGTGTTTTACCAGACCAGACACAGACCCCTCATTTTCCCTTATTCTGTACAACAGAATCATTACTCCGATTCCAGCAGCACTGGAGAAGAAAGCTCTGCATTATCAGGCCTTCAGGATATACAGGAGTCAGGCTTCTCAGAAAGGGGAGGAATCCTCAGAGCTGCTGCTGCACCTCCAAATCCTTCAGCACCACCACAGCTTGGAGGCTTTTGCAGATTAAGGAGCAAAAGCAGCACTCCTAAGGAAACACACACCCACACACGGGGCTGGGGGAAGGGACAGAGGCAGCTGCAGCCAGGAGCAGGAGGAGGGGGACACATTCCAGTGTCCCCTGTGTCACACAACCCCCTCCACCTGCCTGGCAAAGGTAGCAGGGACCAAGCCCAGCTTTTGGTGGGATTTGCCCCCACTTACCTTTGCACAAAGCCTGTGCTACAAGAGCAGATGAACACTGAGAGCACCTCGCTCCTCTCCTCTTCCCATGAATTATTAATGCTCCCCTAGGATCTCCGTGCTGGCTGGAGAGCCAGGGAGCTTCCTGGGGAAGCTGGGAACTGTCCCTCTGTGCAGTGCTCCATGGGCATGGATGGAGCCCTGCCCCAGGACCAGCACATGACACCCCAAAGGCTGTTTTGGGATCTGCAGCTCCTAACGCTGGCAGGAGGGGAGCTCTGCATTCAGCTGGGGAGCCCTGATGTTGGTAAAATGGGAACATTCCCTGCTGACCAGCAGTGAAGGGATGGGAGTACTCCTGCCTGTAGCCAAGGAGAGCAGAAAAACAAAGGGAGTCTCCCGTGAGCTCCCCTATGCATGGCTGGGAGCTGCGGCAGCGATGTGATAAAGGGGAATGTGACACGAGGGCAGAACCTTCCCCCTTCCCAGGCACAGAAATAACCCTGTGAAACAGCCCTGAGGACAGCACCTTAATCTGCTGTGCTGTAATCCCAGGAGCATGGAAAGGTGTAGGAGTGCATGGACAGGAAAACATCTTTTTTTTTCTCCTCGCTGCGTGAGACTTCCCATGGAAAAGCACATACTGCAAGAACCCTTCCTTCCCGTGCTCATCAGCCTTCCTAAGCACACAGAAAAGCCAAAGCATTAGGAAAACACTCAGCTGAGCTATCTTGCTTGCCCACTACCATATACTGGAATTTTCTATAAGCATTGCAGAATAATTTGGGGGTTTCGGTAGTCAGCGAGGAAGGCACTGAGTACAGAGCAGGGACAGCAGCATCCCTGAGTTTGCCAAATTGAGTAGGTTAGATATATTCTATAGGTACTTGTGGCCTTTTTTTGTGGGAGACCATTTCAAGCAATTTGAAACAGAAAAAAACCTCCTCCCTCCCCTTCACCCCACACAAATAGAGCCATATTTCTGTATCCCAAAAGGAAACACACAGTGATGTCAGCATTTCATTGCCAGACAGGCAGAAGCTCCTCCCGCTGGAAACCAGGGCTCCTTGGAGCTGGGAGTTACTCCTCCAGGATGGAATATTAAGCAGTAAAGCTGCTAACACCCATTTCTCAGTTTGACTAAATCTGCTGAGCTGCAGAGCTAATCGGGTAATCCTAACGCCTTGTGCAGGCAATTACAGCTCTGAGCATCCAGGAGGCAAGAGGCAAAACCCCCCAGCCTGTCCCCAGCTCAGCAGCAGAAAGCCCTGGAAAATCCATGGAGAGCCCTGATCCCCCAACAGCCAAGTGCTGTACTCGGTGCTCTGCCACAGCTTCCTTTGACAGAGGAGACTCTGCTCAGAGTACATGAAATTCCCACATATTTACAGTTAGGAATCCCAAACTAGCAACAAACACTTCCACTGAAGAAGAAATTTACAGTTAAAAACCCCAAACTATCAACAAACACTTCCACTGACCCAAGAAGAAATTATTTGTACTTACAAGAAAAATTTCCTCAGTAAAACCTGGAAACAAACTGTGTGAGTAATCACCTTCTCTGGGAGCATTTCGTGTTTTCCCTCATGTGGCTTGCATTGTCTGGCTATCAAGGACAAAACTCGAGGCTAGAGCGACACAAGGGATCAGGAAACAAGAGGCCAAGGTCTTTTCCTTCCTTTCTCTGCAGCTGAGCAGTGAGGGACCAGCCCAGAGCTCACACAACACATCTTGGTTAAAACAGCAGAGAAACCAGCAAGGGAACAAACTGAGATCTAACTCTCATTAGATCATTAATTGTGAAGGAAAATAGCTGTAAACTCTCACCATCACCTATATAAAAAATACCTAAAAGAAATTAAAATAATCTCGCTGGATTGTGCCTCAGAAGCCACGGACCATCACCTCCTGTCACCGAGTGTGAACTGTCCCCCAGTCGATGGCAATTAGCAGCCCATTTGCACGAGCTCTCAGCTGGAATTGGAGAGTTTTGGTTCAGTTTAAGCTAGATTCGCTATGATTAGTCTGCAGTTAGAAACCTGCATGGGAGCCATGCTCCTGCTTCAAGGAAATGCAGTTTAATTCACGTTTGTCCTGAGCCTAGAGATGAAGAAAGAATGAGAAATCCTAATAATCCACACGGTTTAGTGGAGCTGCTGTGGGGATGGAGAGGATAAACCAGCCCATTTAAACACTGTGTGAGGCCATTCTCACAGGGTGTGAGGATGTGAGCCCACCCTGGACAAAGGGCGTGAACCTGGCTGAGGAGGCAGTGGGTGACGTGCCACAACCAAAGCCATGGCTTGTTCCAGTCACGATCATCCAGAAACACCTTCAAAGTGAAACCAGCACCAGGTCAGGTGCTCCAGTCTGGCTGCCCTCCCTGCCATGTGAAAACTGAACCTCCTCACCTTGCTCATCTTCTCGGCCTCATCTGATGACTCCAGGTCCTGCGCCTCCGCGTCCTCCGGGGCCGCCTCAGTGGAGCTGTCGGGGTCGCTGCAGAGGGAGTGCCCTGCCGAGAGCGAGATGGGTGTTAAAACATGGCCAGAGTTCCCCAAAATCCAGAAAACCTGGGTGCAACCCTGGAGTTCCCATGGAGCATGAGCACATTCCAATGGGGCTGTGCCAGAGGCACCCGGCGACCTCCGTGGAGCTTGAAGGACAGGTGTAAAAACAAACAGGGTGTGACCAGACATCATTTCCCCGGGAACTGCATGGTCAGAGATAAGGCTAAAATGTCACATCAAAAGTGACATTCAGCGTCCATGGCCTGGTTGGGGAGCAGTGCCAAGGACCTTTCTACCCCAGTGCTTTCCAATGGAAACTCTGGTATGCAGCTCCCAACCCTAACCCTTCCCTGGCTCACATGGGACATGGTGATCCTATTGCCTGCATTTCTGCCCTAACTCACCCACCTTCTTGCAGAAACAAACCCAGTTTTAGCCATTTTTAGGAGTCAGGACCCTGCTGTTCCTGCAAGCTTTTAGACCCCATTATCAAAAACAATTTGCATGACTGTGCGAGATTTCCCACTTTGCTGTGTCCAGAGATAATCTGGGAAAATTGGAATTCAGAAATCTGGAAGTAAATTCAGACCATATTCTGCACCCTGAGGTGGAGCCAAGTGGAGCATTGATGAAATGGAAAGGACATAAAAGGTAGCTCAGAGCTCAGGCCCCTCTTCCAGAAAGGGAGGATTTACCTTGGGAAAAGATGTGCCTGGAGGGGTTGTTTGGCAACACAGAATTTATTTGAAGAATAGATTTTTTCTGTAAGAAATTCCGTTTTCTGAGCCTTGCCCAGGTTTTATCAAATCTCACTATCAGCTTTCTGCTCTCCCTATTGATGCGTGAAAAAGAATTCTTAAATCCCTCAAGGTATCCATTTAAAAAACCAGAGGAAGTAAGTGCTGTGTGCCATAATTTGTGCAGGGCAGCTGGGGTTTTTTCACTGCAATTAATCTCCCTTCTCTAGCTGTCTGAAATGCACCTTGCAGCGGCTTCTCATCCCAAACCAAGGCAACAATATTTATACATACTACTTTTAAGCCATCCCTTTTCCTTTTCCTGTATGTTAAAGCTGCACTTAACGTGTTTCCTGTACTTTTACAGGCAGACAGGGATCTTTCACTGGAGCAGTCACTCTGCACGTGTGCTCAGGCTGTTCCTGATGCCTTTGGGAGCTGAGCAGATTTATCTGCTGCTTGTTCAGTGCAGCCAGAGCAGCAGAGCTCTCACAAGAGCAGAGTCCTACCCGTTAATTCTCCCCGTTCCCGCCCCACTTCTGTCAGGATCGTTCCATCACCTGCCTTTTGCCCTGTGAGTCCTCACTGAGCTCTGCCAGCAGGACCTGCTGCTTCCCTTCTTTCTGACCGCTGCCCTTTGCTGCCCTCACGGGATGTTAAGGAATGAGAAGGGGAAACCCAAAGCAGCAGCAGGAAAAGGGGATCCGATCCCCGTGGCCCCAGCAGAGGGGGAGGTCACAGGAGCCCCCAGGCTGCCTCAGCAGGGTCACACCTGTGACAGTGTGACCAATGCCAGGAAATAACTCCCACTTGTGGCTACCAGCAGCAAAACAGAAGAAAATCTATCACTGGAGCAAAGGTGCTTCAAGGCCTGGAGAATCACGGAAAACTTCAGCCCCAGCCCAACACTTGGCTATGATTTTCCACAGCTGCTGCTTCCAATTTGCAGGGCTGGTATAACTCCAGGTTTTAATGAGACTTCCACGATGTGTGGTGCCTCTCTTAAAGCCTCCTTCTTGCTTCTAGGCTTTGTATTTATTTACTACTATTTATGTATTTATTTCAGTGCTGTGGGAATAATTATCCCGAGCCAAGCTCCCAAGTGTGCACTCTGCTAACACAAAACACAAACCAGGAATTCTGCACCTCAGTGCCTAAGCTTGAAAAAAAACAACCCCAATATCACTTATTTGGGCAGTTTAACAGCAGCCTCCTTAATCCAAATGCTGTCAGGGAATGGCCCCGTTATGACAACAGAGCACCTCGCTGAAGAGGCTCTGTCATTAAAAGCAACATTTCTGACAGGAGCTGCTAGGGAATCGTGTCTCAGATTAAATTTTTACTTAAGATGACATTTCACCTATAAATCCGCAATAAAACAGATGAGTATGTATTTTTATTTCTTCCTTGCAGAAGAATTATGCTTAGCTCTGAAACCCCGAACTATGAAAGGAGTGTGTGCCCGGGGACCCCGGGAATGAGGGATTTCCATGGGAAAACCAGGAATACCAGCCTTTGCCTCCTGCAGGTCCCGGCCCGGCGCGGCCGCCAGAGGGCGAGGCAGCACCACAGATATTTAGGGAATTCGGGACGAAAAAAGGAATTCTCATCCCGAGCCCCATCCGGTGGCTGCTGCAGAAGTGCTCCGGAATTGTTAAATCTAGCTCTGAATGAGAACAGTGCTCCAGAAGGGCTGAAATCAGCCTCGTGAAAATCACCCTGAAGAAATCAGGGTCACTGGTAGCCTCGGCTGGTTCTGAAATCCAAATTACTCAGCCCAAGGGGGCCTGTGGTGGACAAGGATGGCATAAAAAACAGTGGCCATCCTTACAGTGCAGCAGAAGTTAGTTCCAGTTTTCCAGCACAGATTTACCCTGTGTGGTAACAACCCCATCCTCTGGATGCTTTCTGAATGACAAAATAAAAAACTCCATAAAAAAACCCAAGTGCTGCCTGTCTGGGAGCCTGATACACCCACTCCGAGCAGGGGGCACCTTCTTTTGCAGCCTTTATCCCTCCTGCATGGTGATTTATGGGCTTCAGATCATCACTCATGCCAAAGGTCTCCAAAATAGAGGTGCGTGCAGAACCTAAACCTCAGAAACTCCACCCCAGAGTGAGAGAAGGGAGTGAATTGGGGGAGACCACAAAGGAATATAGGTACTACTCCCATTCCAGATCCCCTTTTAATTGCAGAGTAAGTTCTTGATGAGCTGGGGCAGATCCCAGGCTGTGTTCCCAGCTTGCAGCCTCTCATTTCGTGCGCTGAGGGAAGCAGAAGGGGCAGGCAGAACACTCCTCCTGGGGAGGGCAGACAGACCCCACTGATCCTGTTAGGCAATAAGGAAAACCTCCAGACAGAGCCAAAGCTAATCCTCCTCAGCCAAATGTATGTAGGAGAGAACCCCGAGACAGGAAAAGCAGGAACAGATGAATGGAATAAAACTCGTGGGTCTGCAAAGGCAGCGCCATTCCGTGGGGGAAGCATCCATCGTGCCCAGCTCCCACACCAGTCACAGACACAGAACCCAAGGTCACTCCCAGAACAACCTGTTTGGCAAACACAGTGAAACAACCATGGCCACGGAGCTGATCTGCAGCCCCAGCCCCAAGCTCAGTGTGTACAGGGAGCTGCAGATGATGAAAGAGCTGTGAGAGATTTACCAGGAGCTCTGGCAGACACTCCAGGGAGGCTGACTGCCAGAAACACAGCCCTGCTTGGCTCCTGAAGGCCTCCCAGCAAGCAGCAAGGCACCAGGAAAGCTTCCTTAAAAAAATGTAACGAGTATCTTTCGTATTTTGAAAACACACAATATCATTTGCCTCATGCAAAAAATAAAATCTACCCTTAGGTGCCTTCACAGCTGATGAAGAATTGTGAGTGAGGAGGATAATGCTGAGACACCAGCACGATCCTCCAAGCAGATGCTGGATTTCTGGAGGATGGATGTGCCCACGGGTGCTGGCTGCCTCACCTCAGGGCCACAGACAGAATGTATTTATTGTGTTACAAACAAAGCTTTCACCAGAAATCATGGAGCTGATCTGCCTGGCCAGCCAAACTGCCGGCAAACAGCAAGGACACAAATAAATAGGTCAGTGGGTATTTCATACTTGAATGCTCTCCACAAGAAGTTGCGGAGCCGAGAACAAAAATCTACAATAATGTCACAATATCCTAAATAAAAGCACAGAGCCCTTTTAAAAATGTCATGTGGGTCCCACTTTAGGTAACAGATCCCTGACAAAGCACAGGAGCAGAAGAGAGGCCTCAGCAAAACTCTGTATTTTGCAGACACCTGAGGAGAGGGAAATGGCTGGGGAAGATCAACCCTCCCAACCACACACTTGGTGACTGCACTGCCACCTCAGGCTGAGCCATCCCAAATTATTCCATGTGCCAACCACAGGCACTTCCCGAAGCTGCCATGGACAGCTGCACTCCTCCTGCTGGCTGGAGAAATATTCCCTTTCTTTTGGGGGGGGACAGAGGCAGATCCCAGCTTCGGGGAAAAGCTGAGGTACAAGCACCCAGCACTCAGGGTTTCAGTGAAAAACCACAGGCAAGGACAAGAGGCTTGTGAAAGGCTGGCGTCGAGTGGTAAATGGGGGCATCTTGTGGCCACCTATGAAAATGTACCAGACTACCTTGATTTTCCAGCACAAAAGCCTAACTGGGAAAGCTTCCATGAAATTTAAAAGGAAAAAAATGGCCTGAAAATGTTGAATTTTAACTGCCTGTGCAAGTTTAGCCCATATCTCACACGAGGTTGCTTTTAGCAGTCCCCTCAGAGGGATTTGCAGTAAGCTGTGTGGAAGCTTTTCTTGCTTCCTCTTTTCCACTTGCCATGAATATCCCACTCCCCAAAGCTGGTCCCAGCTCAGAATAGTTTCGATTAGCTGGAAACTACTTCATTTTGGCAATTCCATGGATTTTTCCTGTATTTTAAATTACTCCAAAAAACTGAAGGAAGAGGTACGACCAGTGTCCTCTTCTGTTGTCAAACCCAGAGGAGCATGTAGGAATTCAGAAAGCCAAACTCCTCATGTGGCCCCTCCAGACCCTTCACCATCCTTGTGTCCCTCCTTTGGACCTTTCTCATGTTGTGGTTGCACCCAGGATGCTTTTCCCTCTTCCTCCCCTTGCCACCCATAGATCCCACAGGCAAATCCAGAGGAAACAGCAGCCCCTGAGCTGCCTAGAAGGGAGCAGCTGGTTCTGTGACCGTCTGTGGGCACGGGCAGAGGATGTGAGGTGCTTTTGGCAATGACACACGTGTCACACCTGACTGTGGGCACAGCCATCCTTTGGGGCCCCCGTGACACCTCAGGGACTCTGTGCCCGGTTCAGGCTGTAGTTCCCCTCCGTCCCCCAGGGAATCTGCACACAAGGTCACTCAGGGGTCACACCTGGTGCTGAGCCCATACCTTGGCTGCTGCCGCCGAAGGGCAGGGTGCTGTCGCCAGGCTCTGGGGGGTTCTCAGGGCGCCGGGGGGGAGGCTGGGCCAGCCTCTGCCCCTCCTCCAGCTCGGGGTGGGTGCGCACGGTGAGGCTCAGCGAGGGCTGCACCAACGCCTCCTTCAGCAGCGCCGAGTCCAGCTCCTCGGCCGCTCTCTGGTTGATCTCCACCACTTCATCGCCCGCCTTCAGGCCTGTGACACAGAGGAACGGGTCAGACGTGCACAGCCCTGCTCCCCACGGACACCAGGGCGCTCTGCCAAGTGTTTGTGCCTGGACACACTCATTAATGACTGCAAATGACACTGAGATTGGACGGACCTCTGGGGTCTGCTGTCTGGCTTCTCCTCCAGTGCCACCCTACTAGCAGAGTGTCCAGGAAGCCCCTCACAACCTGCCAGCAACAATTTATCCCTTTTTCCTCACAGAACTGCACCCGACACACGCAGGCCTTCCCTGCCACCCTTCCTGAACCCCATGGCAGCACACACATCTTCCAGAGGCAGATCTGAGCCCTTGCTAAGTCAGTCACGGCTTTTTTCCAGCCCGATTCCAGGAGCTATTTATAGCAGCAGCGCCCCAGGGAGCAGGGGATGTGCAGAAGCAGCTGATGCTGCGCTCCCCGGGATGCTGAGGCACATGAGCAGCCCTCTGAGGTGAAACAGGAACCCCAACCTTCCCCGTGGCCAGCAGGGCCCTCCCTGACCAGCACAGTGAGTTGGAGTGGGATTAATCCCAAATAATCCCCTGGGCCAGGCAGGCAACAGCACGCAGGGAACCGCAATGCTGAGGGCTGTTGGACCATCCCTGTCTCCATCCCTGCATTTACAGGGATGAGAGCTGGAATTCTCAGCCACCAAAGGGTAGGGGTGACCATCCCTGCCCTGCAAAGGAGGAGTCCTGGCACTGTGAAAGCCTGGATAGATCCTATGGGAGACTGAGCACTGACCCACATTCCAGGAAGAAACATGGAAGGAAGGAGGCTGAAGAGTTTCCTTAGGAAAATGGAGATCTCCCTAAATGCATGAAATTGTGCCCCGAAACTGTGGTGTGGTGTGCAGTTTCAGGGAGAGTAAAATGAACTAGATAAGAGTAGCTACAAAGGAAATGGACTGTAAAATCATATCTGAAAGAAGGACAAAACAAGGCAAGTCAAGCATTTCACATTATTTAATTTATTCTACTTAGTGATTCTGTGGCATAATAGTAGCACTCTAATAGGCCTGCAACCATAAATATCAGATCTGGGGCTTCATTTACCCTTTGCAGTCTTTGCTTTGGATCATTTGGGATCAAGCACCATGTCTATCTCAGTACAAGCAAGGAGCTGCCATCCAACAAGGAATGCCTTGCTAAAAAAAGAGATACATCGTAAGAATTACCAGGAGAAAACAGAAGTTTTCTAATTGGAGAAAAGATTGAAAATTAAATGCAGTATCTCATCTGATGGAGTGCAGACAATACATGTACATAATGGGAGGCACAGAGAGTTTTCCTCCCTTCCTCCTCAGAGGATCTTGTCCCAGTATCCCGACTGCTGCTCATAGAGAAGTGCCTTTTCAGGTCAGCTCTGAAGAGCTGCATATCCGTGAGTTTTCATCCCCTGCTCTAGCACTGCAGCCCCACAGGAGGCACTCTGAGCTCACACATCCCTCCCAACTGTTCTCCAGCAGGAACTAAAGGCAAACCAGGAAAGCCCTGACGAAACCCATCCACCCTCACCTCACGCTCGCTTTGCTCCACACAGGAACACCATAGGGTTTCATTTCCCCCTGGCAGCCTGGCAGGGAGCCCCCAGCCTCTGTATCCTGTTTTGGCAGGATATCCATCCTGTCAGCCAGGGAATGCTGGGGGGCTGAGAGACAGCAGAGAGTGATGGTCTTTTCATATTTAACACACACCTACAGCTCGAGGCAGCTCCAGGCCGTCCCCATTCCCTGACCACTGCTCCTTCCTTCCCGTTTCTGCCTCCACTGTGCCTCTTCTGCCACTCATTCCCAGTCACACAAGCCGGCTCCACCTTCCCAGGGTCACAGGGCAGTTTTCCGTCAGCTGGACGGGCTCAGCAGAGTGCCAGAGCCAGCACCAGGCCAAGGGATGCAGAAGCCTGGGGGAGAGCAGCTCTTGGAGCAGCTTTTGGCAAGGGCCAACAGCTGAATAAGCTCTGCAAGGCCATGTAAACCCTCACCTAGAGAAGGCTGAAGGTGTTTCTGAGGACTCTGCGTGCACCCATGGGTTATGAGGAGATCAGAATCTCCTCACCCCTCACTGTCCCTGTGTTCTACTTCCAAATGTGGGTGGGTTCCTGCTGCCCAGCTCCCTGACCTGTGCAGCAGGGGAGGCAAGGAATGGGAATGCAGTGGCATGGTTAGCCTCAGCCTGGATAAACTGCATTAAACCAGAGCCAGCCTTGGGACGAGCTGGCAGTCTGGCTATCCCTGCTGCCTTCTGCTCCAGGTGCTGCTGTGCTTCCTGCAAAGGCTGGAAGCAAACCAGAGGCAGTAATCCTGGCCACAGGCAGCACTGAGTCACTTCTACTGTATTTACATCGCAGTGACTGACCTGGAGGGCTCTGGGAAGGGTTTTACCTTTCTTGAAGGCCAGGCCTGTCTCCTTGACGCTGTTCACGTACAGCCGGCGAATCCCTTCCTCCTCCACGGAGGACAGAGAGAAACCTGTGGAGACACCCAGCAAGACAGTCAGAGAAAGCCAGCCCCTCCCAGGGTGTCCTAGCAGGAGCAGGGGGGAATTCCTCCCCTCTCCTTTCCCTCAAACCTTTACAAACACAACAGGGAAGTTCAGCACTGGAAGCAGCCCTAACAAAAACCTGAATTTCTGAGTGCATGTATGATTCATATACAGCCACATCTGAAGCTACCACAGCTGCAGAGCCTTGGAACAGACTCCCAGTTCTCTTGCCACCACAGGTCGCTCCAGAAGTGTTGCTGTTTGCAGAGCAAAGCTGCACAAAGATTTGGGACAAAAGCCGGGAATCCGAGAGCCATGGCTGACCGTGCCACCCCAAACTGCCACTTGTGTGTGACACTGTGAGATAATGACGTGTAAAGGAAACACAATGTGCCCAGTTAAATGCAGGTTGTTTATTTACTGCTGAGAGTTATCTAGAACACAACACTTGCCTTTCTGAAACTTCATTACTCCCTAAATGAGCGCAGGCGACCATTTGCTCTCCCATTTTCTGGAGACTAGAAAAACATTTACAAACCTCTGGGGGGAGTCGTTTGTTTTGACATGGAATCAGCCACCAGCCAAGAGGTGCAGATGTGCTGGGAGCCTATCCTGACTTTAGGACTCCCTTCAAGTTGATCCTTATGGCACAGAGTTATTTTTTCATCCACGATTTAAAAATAAAACAAACAAACAAAAAATACGGAAGAAGAAAGGAGGGGGAAAAACGTGGCAGCTCAGAAGTGAGAAGCATATGGCCTTTCATGACTTACTGAGCTACTTGGAAGCTGCATGCGAGTTCCTTGGGCTGAATCAAAGGGAATTTGTGAAGCTCACTCAACACACCAGCTTTGGCAGGGAGAAGAGCCCTTGACTAAAAAAGCAGCTGTAAAACACAGCAGTTACTGGCTGTCATCACCACAAAGCCTACCTGGAAAATCCTCGTCTGGAAGGGCAGCAGAGCGTGCCCAGAGCTGCAGTTTGAGTCAGCACAAAGGAGCAGATCCTAAGAGCGTCGCCCTTTCCTACTGAAATGCTGGTGTGGGGCAAACACCACACACTAAAACCAGTCTGAAGGACAGCTCAGGTTCTCACTGTGAGGAGGGAGACCAGCAGGCCCAAGCAGTCCCAGGATCCACCTCTCCTACAAGGAATGGTTGAGAGAATGGGGATTGTTCACCTTTGGGAAGAGGGAAGAGCTTCAGGGTGACCTCACTGCAGCCTTCCAGGACCCAAAGAGAGCTCACAGGAAAGATGGAGAGAGACTCTCTACAAGAGCCTGGGGTGTCACGACAAGGGGGAATGGCTTCAAACTGAAATAGAGTAGGTTCAGATTGGCTATTTGGAAGGAATTGTTCCCTGGGAGGATGGGGAGGGCCTGGCACAGGGTGCCCAGAGAAGCTGTGGCTGCCCCTGGATCCCTGGTAGTGTCCAAGGCCAGGCTGGACAGGGCTTGGAGCAGCCTGGGACAGTGGGAGGTGTCCCTGCCCATGGCAGGGGTGGCACTGGATGAGCTTTAAAGTCCCTTCCAATCAATCCATTCTGGGATTCTGTGATTTCTCCGTGAGAAGGCCTCTGCCGCCTTCAATCCATCAGGTCTAGATGCACACGTAGTTGCTTCTTAATTCCTCTTTCAGCCATACCCATAAATCCTGCAGTTATTCCTGGCAGAAAGGGCTAAGGAGCAATTACACAGGTTGTCATCAGCTCGAGGAGATGAGAGATGGGCAGCTGGCAACGGCCTGGAAATGGTTCTGTCACACACAGAGTTAACCCATCTGTGACCCTGCCCTGTTGGATTTCCACAGCTGTGGCACTGGCTGGGTCTCAGAGCAACACAGCAGTGCCAGTGCTTCCCTGCTGGCCCCCAGGTGAGGAACACCCCATCCCAGGGTGTGTGTGCAGTTTATACACACACGTGGACAGTGGGAATGCACAGCTCCCAGCTGGCTGCCTTCCACAGGGACTCTGCACCGCGGGGGAGGAAGGGCAGGAGGGGGTGGAAGCCACGGGGATTGCATAAACTGGCACTCCTGGAAAAACATTCTCATCAAACTGTGCCCGGCCTCTGAAACACAGGTGGGAAGGGATGGGAGGTGACCCAGGCAGAACCTTCTCTTCCCTGCAAAGTTCTGATAGCAGGAGACCAAAACTCTGCATCTCTGAGAGCACAGGGCCTCACCAAAGCAGCTCAAAATCCCCCTCCAGGTAATCCCCTCAGCCCCCTGGGACAGCCAGCTGCTGCTGTACATGCCAGCACCTTCCTGAGACACCCAGGAGCTGGAAGCCTTTTTTTCCACTTTTCACTTAGAAAAATAGAAAAAAAAAAAGAAATAAATAGGAAATGCTACGACAGCCCCAACTCTTGCAGTGCTTTCAGGCACTACATAAATATCAACCCTGAACCATCACTGGGCTGGTGAATATTTCTTTCTCAGGCCTTCAATATTCAAGCCTCAGTCAGCCTCACTGCTTTGCAGCAGAGCTCAGTATTCCAATGGCCTGCAGCTGTAAAATGAGCAGTTTGGGGATTCAGAATTATTCTAGTCATTAAAACAGAATATTTAGATAAACAGCAAAAAGATGCAGATTGGCTTCCCGACGGGGAGGTTGCACAGATAACTCCAAAATACACCCCAGAATTATAACTGCCAGGCTGAAGGGCAAACCCACCGGGCTGGAGGGCTGTGACCTGAAATACCTGAAAGTTGAGAGTATGAACTGCACAGAGATGAGAGATTCTGCTGAGATTACACAGGGAGGCCTCCCCCTGCTTTATGTTTCACACAGGACTGCCATGTGTCAGGTTCTGGCTTCCAGGCGTCCGTGGGACATCCTCGAGGGCTGGAGCCAGGCATCCCCAGCCTCAGGAATGTCAGGGACAGGCAGGAACCCACCCTGGGTGCCCCTGGCAGGTGAGAAGAAGCCAGACAGCCTCTCTGGAGCTGCCTGGCCACAGAACTTGAGATGCCTCATACCCACAGTGATGCTCACAGGGATGGGGACAAGGCAGAAGGAGTGAGGAGTTCAGAGCACTCCAGACAAAGCTGTCCTCCTCCAGGGCAGGAGAATGTCCCTGTGGGTGGCTCAGGAATGAAAGTGCTCCTCTCGCTGTGCTCAGGAGACCTTTCAGGTGCATCAATAAACACCACACAAGAACCAGAACTGACTGGGGAGAAACAGCAAAACAAGGCAGGGAGAAACTCACCATAAATATCAGAGGATGCATCAGACTTTTCCATCTGAATGTGCTGGGTAATTTTCTCACAGATTTCTATCTCCTTGTACAGCTGAACAGAGGGGAAAAAAAAAAAACAACAAACACAAAATATGTTACCGTGGGAGGACACATCAATTGCAATTGTTCTGAACAGATTTTTGGTTTTTAATTGCAGGCAGAAGGAAAGGACTGTGGTCATTATTTATCAAACAGTTTCTCTCCACCTGTGTGAGATGCATTAGCAGTGTCACTCAGCTCTGCTGTTGAACATAGCTAGGGAGGAGGAAGCAGTGTTTTCCCATCACCACAACCAAACAAAACATGCATCTATTTCACTCACTCAATACTTGGAGTGCCCAAAACAGAGCTCCTGCTCCTGTTTTCCTAATTTACAGCTAATAACAGCTTCATGTTTTTGTACCATTTTAATGAAGACATTGCAGGAATTCCATTATTCGACAGCATTAAAATCACAAGGAGTGATTTTGTCTCTTAAATACGTTTCTTCATTATCAGACTCTCAGATTTGCTATACCTCAGCAACTTTAACACCTTGATGTTTACTTGTACCCAGGAAAGCTCCCAAGTCTTTGAAATGGTCATTAACATCCTTCCTGGGACAGCAGCACAAATTCACACCTAGGTAATGGTCCAGAAGTCCCTGCATCCACCTGCAAATCCCTCTGCCTTTCAGCACTGAAGTTACAAACCAGCCCTTTGTCTTCGGAAAAAATCATAGCCACAGGTGAATATTAATTCTGTTTGCATGCTGCTGTGAGCGTGTAAAAGAGAAATTCACAATAATTAACATTTTGAAATTCAGCATTTGAACTGAAGTATGTAAACCATTCCTTTTAAAAAGAAGTGGAACTCTTAGTAAAAGGTTTCCCTAATAAAAATATAATTTTATCTCCTGCTTCTACCAGCACTGCAAAAATCAGGTTTTACAGAACAGTTACAGCCCCATGGAAGCAACTCCAGTGTGTCCCCAAACAAGCCCACACAGACAAGGAAACACACAAACTGCTGGGTTAATATTCACATTAGACATCATCCTCAGCACCCATCTCCAGCACTCCCCTCCAGCATCTGCCCAGTCCCACTGACAGAGTTCTGGGTTCATTTCAGCTTTTCAGAATAAACAAATAGTGATGACTGTGTCAATCCTACACCCTCTCAACACAAGGCAAGTCCCCAAAGTCCTTCCAGGCAATGACAGCTGAAATCTGTCTCCTCTGAGTTTTCATTTTCCCCAACTGTATCACATTTCCCAGTCCCAGCACTCTAGCACGTTCTCACTATTTTGTTGTTGTTGTTGACAGCATTAATGAAAAATCCCAGAGGTTCTCTGCTAAATGAACAGAAGCCTCCATAACTAGCAAAGTTTTACTTTTTGTAAGTAAACCAGCCACCAATGAAAAGGACTTTACAAAGCTTTGCAGAGTGCCTGTGTAAAATCACCGAGTTAAAGCATGACACTAATCCTGTTTGGTCTTTTTTTTTTTTTAATCTCTCATGGCAAAATTCCTTTGAAGTCTGCTTTTGAGATGAATGAGATGCAAACAGCCAGCTGAGGCAATTAAGGAAGTATATTCTCACAACCTTCTTAACCTCAATCTTTACCTTCCCATTAAGAAAAAATCCCAAAAACCCCCCAACAACTTGTGTATTTTTCCCCTCTTTAAAACGCAGACAGAGAGACTATAACAAGAAGTGCTCAGGCCCAACACCATGTCTTTAAAACCCCCATGGACAATTTCAACAACAGGAAAAGACAACTTGGAGGGAAGTTAAGCCGAAATGTACCTTACAGTGACTTTCACACAATGCCTGTGGTTGTCCCGCCTCTCTCCCAAGACACGTCCACACACAAATATGGGCTAAACACCAGCCCAGGAGGAAATATTTGGAGAGATCCCTTTACTGAAGGCCAGTTTGCTGTGGTCTGCAAAGCGCTGTAATTGCGTGCTAAAAAGCAAACCCTGCGTGCTCCAGAACGTCAGACAAACCCCAATTAACAGCGTCCTGCCCAGGTCATTTCATTTGCCCCGGGGCAGCATTACCAGCTCGTAGATCTCCTCCTCGGGCTTTGGCACGTGGAACTGGGTCTGGTTCTCCACCAGGAACCTCAAGCGCAGGTAGTGGGCACAGGGGTCCAGCTGGTGAGTCTGCAAGAGACAGAGAGCCTTCAGAGGGGAGAGCAAGGGTCACCTCAACCCCGACCCTCACGGGAACAAAACCACCCCAGCAGCACCTTCCACCACAATCTGAGACCTGAACAAAAGCTGGATCTCCTGCTCTCCCCAGGAATAACATCCATGTACCCAGCGAGGGCACTGGGAGCAGCTTCCTCCTCTGCTGACCTGGCACTCTGCTCCCTGCCCAGCCATTCCAGAAATAAGTCTGTGCTGGAACAGCAGCAGCTTCAGAGCACGCCTTTGGATAAAAGGGTATCTAAATAAACGTTCTGCTAACAGAGCAAAATAGGGCAGGAAAGGTGTTTTCTGTTTGGTTTGGGTTTCTTTAGCATCTTCATCGTTTAGCATGTAAATACTATGTGGCAGATTTCAAGCAAGGTTAATAAGCACAAAAAATCTGTCTGTCCTCTAAACTCAAAGCAGCTCAGGATACACTGGCTTTGTAAGGCTGGAAGAAGCCAAGAGGTGCATCCTGGACTGCACCGCAGTGGAAACAGGTCACACCATTTTAATGAATTAGTTATAATTAGCTGAGGATACAGCATTTGGTCTGGGAGATGTTAATGGCCTTCTCTCAGCATGATTAATAAGGTGGATTTAAGCAGAGGTTAATGCAGTGTGTAATCAAAACACATTACAAGTATGATAAACACAAAGGAGATCATCCTGAAGTTACTTTCGAAGTTCCTAAACTAAATCTAATGAGAAGCCCCAGAGTGATTCACAGATACAGGAGGCAGATTGTCCTCACTGTCACTTCTGAAATCCCATCATTAAAGGCTTTCATACCTCAGCCTTTTCATTTTACACCAGCAAACTACCCGGGTTTCCCAGGTTGTGCTGGGAACAATGGTTTATCTGAGAGTTCATGCCAGAACATAATTATTGCCTGTTTGCCCTGTTTTTTACAGCCTGGCTTTTCCAGTTCCATCAGCACTGAAGTGATGAGCAGTGTACACTGAGGGATCCTCGGAAAAACATCCCACCATGGCCCTCCAGCCAACACACAGGGAACAGCGAATGCTTTGGAAAGTCTGGATCAGCCCAGGAGTCAAAAAGCTACCAATAATTAGAAGGAAAACCAGAACAGATATATTGCTGCGCTCTGCACAGTGCTCTGTTCAAATATGTCCAGTCCAAAGATCAAATTATCCTTGGATGAAATGGAGTATCTGAAATGGAATAACCTCCATAATCCAGGCAAATTCCAAGTTAATTAAATAATCACTTTCAAATCTATCAAAGGCTAAAACAAAAACAGCTGAAGTAGGAGATACTTCCTCCCTCACTTTTTTCTTTTTTGGAAAGCTTTTTGCTTGCTTTTCTCACTGATTACTGCTGGCTTTGGTAGTTTTCTCTCTTACAGGTACATACAAACACTTCAGAAACCAAAGGGAAGCAGAATTGCCATTAAAGGTTCAGAAATGACACAGAGGAGTCCTGGGTCACTTTCTGGTCAGCTGAGTTTACTGTCCCTAGACACAGAAGTGTCCTAAACAAAAACACAGAGAGGAGACCTAAACCCACTGAGTGCACCCCATGGCTGGGGGTGTCCAGGGAAGGGAACAGAGCTGGGAAGGGGCTGGAGAATTCCTGAGGGGGCTGAGAAAGCGGCTCAGCCTGGAACAAAGGAGGCTCCGGGGGGCCCTTCTGGCTCTTCACAACTCCCTGAGAGGAGGGGGCAGCCGGGGGGGTTGGGCTCTGCTCCCAGGGAAAGGGGACAGGAGGAGAGGGAACGGCCTCAGGCTGCGCCAGGTTGGACATCAGGAGGAATTCCCTCATGGAAAGGGGTTTTAAACACTGAAAGGGGCTGCCCAGGGAGCTTTGGAGTCCCCATCCCTAGAGGTGTCCAAGGAAGGCCTGGAGGTGGCACTCAGTGCTCTGGGCTGGGGAAGGTGGGGATGGAGCACAGTTTGGACTCGGTGGTCTCAGAGCTCTTTTCCAGCCTGAAGGATTCTGTGATTCTGTGCAAAAGGAGCCAGGCAAGCTGACAGCCTCCTCCTGCCAGCAGGGTAGGTCTCCTCCCTGTCCCTGTGCCCAGACTGCTGTGCTCGTGCTGCATCTCAATGCCAGCTGTGCTGCCCAAAGCCCAGGGTTGGCACAGAGACCATCCACAGCCTGTCCAACGTCCATCTCTCATGGAGGAGACCCAAGCGATGCTTTCCAGCCCACCTCAGGCAGGCAGAAATCACCATTTGCCATCAATTTACACAGTCTGGGGCCTCCAAGCACTGGGCAGAGAGCATCAGCTGAAGATAAAACTGGGTAAAACATTTGTATTTAGAGCCACTCATTTCTTCCAAGGAACCCCATCAGCCCAAGTGGATGCCATCCATGCAGCACCCTGCAATCTCATCCAGGCCAGGAATGGGAGCCCTGACCGCAGTGCAGCCCATGAGCCACCCCATTTAGTTAATTAACGTCCCACAGCTGCCCCAAGGCTTTGTCTACCTCAAAGTCTGACACTGGTTAAAGTGCTTCAAACAGGGCCACGATTTTCTACTGAAGTGAAAGGATGGGGACACAGCCAGGCTGCCCTCAAAGCCAAGCCATTAACCCACTTTTTTGTTGCTGGGAGCTGCATCCACATGTGGGGAGGTGGGAGCAGAAACAGGGCAGCTTTAATGCTGTGAATATCCTTTAGAGACCACCCCAAACACCTTTCAGCCAGCCAAACCAGCTTCTTGGTTTATTTATTTCTCTCCTAATAACTCTGGCCGTGTCTGGAGTAAATTAAGCAGCTAACCCCATTCAAAGCACAACCTGGCAGCTTCACTGAGGTGCTCGTGAAGAAGGATTTACAGCCAGGGGAGTGTGAGCTGATTCAAGAGGCTCCAAGTGCCCCAGTAGGCTGGCACACAACCCAGTCTGGCTCCTTCCCTGCCCAGGAGAGGGCCTGGAATGTTCTCCCAGCTTGTGACAGCACAGGAAGGCAGCAGCCACCCCACGGCATCGCTCCTGTGTGGCCCAGCTCTCCCAGCAGCACAACGCCAGCCCAAAGGCAAAGCTGCCCCTGGAGCATCAGGTTTTGAGCACAAACCCAGAGACCCTAGGGGAATCTGCTTCCTGCCCCTCGTGCAGATCCCTTTGAAAAATATAAATTGTGAGGGGGAAACCCCCAAACCTTTCTTGCCTCAATTTTTAGGCAGCCAAAAGGATGAAATGCCAGGTAGGCATCTGTGCTTGGTTCTTGGTGTTATTACCTCCATACTGGGGTTTGGCGTTCTTACCTCCACGCTGGCTCTGCCTAAATCCACACACAGAGTGTGATTTGCTCCTCCATTTTGAGACATGCCATTATGCAAATGTTAGCAATGCACATCCATTCGTTCACACTGAGCAGTGCTGTCACAGAATCACAGGATGGTTCGGGTTGGAAGGGACCAACTATTTCCTGTCAGCCATAGAAAGCAATTTGATGCATGTACACTGAGTTTTCCTGTCTTCCAAGTGATGCTGCTCACTACATCTTAGAAATCTTTGAGAAACCGCTTTAAAAATGCTTTAAACACTCCTCCCACCAATCTTGAATCATAAAAGTGTTACAAAGCATCCTCCAAAGCCTATCTTGCTGTACAATAACAAACAGCATAAGAACACATTTTCCACAATGACTTTAGTGCACTTAATGTTCTCCACCAGAAGAATCAAGCTCAGTTTAGCAGCACAGATTTAATCACATCTACAAACATGAGGAGGGTTATATGAAATGTAGAGCTTGAAATGTTTACTGTACCAGAACTTGACTGGTTCTCAGATGGCAGATGGCAAACTGATGTGAAATGATGTGGATCAGATATTAAAGGGGGGAAAATGAGCTGAATGCAAGAGACAGAAGAAAGAGATTGATTATTAAATGCTACAAAAAAGGAGGCATCTTGACTGTGTTTTTCAGGCGGAAAACTCTCACAGAAAGGGAAGAAACAGATAACAGCTCTTGAGAAAACACTCACCAACCTCCCCTTCTCCTTAAACACCCCCACCCAGCACAGCAAACACAGAGTGAGAGACCAGAGCCCCAGCAGGCACCTGCTGAAACCGCGGAGCTACATCAGCTTACTCTGGCCAAGAGTCTGGTCTGCTGAGCTAACCACTCTTACCCAGAGGAAAACATAAATCCCAAAAATAAATCATTACTAATAATGTGTCATCCAGTTTCCCTGTTATGTCTCTCTCCAAAAATGTCATCTTCTGCTGAACACAAAGCAGAGCTTTCAGGAGCTGCAGCGCACCTGGCAGAGACGAGCGTAGCACTATACAATTACTGGAAACAAATGCCTTTCCCTCACCTTGCCTCTCTTTGGAAGCACACGCAACACGTTTTCAAAGTCCCCAAAGTTAAGCTCTCAACAGTAATAAATGTTTTCTTTTCTCCTGCTGTTGTTGTTATACAAAGCAGACTGGCTTTTCAGAGCGGCACGTGACAGGAGTTGGGTCTCGCTCGCTCAGAAAACACACATTATGCAGCTGCCAGATCTGAAAGCCTGTGTTTAAATTGTCAAAGTCTCCAACTCTTTTAGAGATGTAACTCTTTTTAATGGCCCAATGGCTCTGATACTTCATCTGGCAAAGACATTCAGGTGGATTTTCTTCCCCCCTACTCCAGTGCAGATAAAAGCTTTCCCCTGTCCCCGAGGCTGAGTCTGACTCTGCAGTGCAGGCAGCAAATACAGGAACCTTCTCCCACTGCTGGTGCTGCTGTTGCCCCCAGTGCTTCCAGCCTCAGCACTGCAGTGTAATTTGTGTTTTTCACCCGGCACAGACCCGGTGTCCCGGCGCAGAGCAGCCAGAGCCTGGCACACAGGGCTGCGCTGATGCCCCACCCGCTCCAGAGCACATTTACCTTGCAGATCATCTCCAGCACGTCCCGGGAGGTGTCCCCAGGCCGGATGACTGTCAGGGCAGGCTGGTTGTTGGGCAGGCAGAACCATGAGGGCGCGAAGTACTCGTGGACCCAAATGTCACAGTCGGGGTTGTGCTGGTGGACACTGCTCAGGGCCACTTCCTTCTCCCTCTAAAGAGACAAAATCCATCATGACTGTCCCAGCCCAGCACAACTCTTCATCATGTGCTATATCAGAGCCCTGACAGAAAAGATATTTTGTTCCTAAGCCCAAGCAGAAGGCTTGTCTGGACAGGAACCTAGAGTTTTCCCTGAGCAGGATAGAGTGTGCCTTCCCATGCCACCCACACAGCTGCAGTGTGCTTCTCTTGGGATTTCAACCCATGGCTACTGGGAATGCTAGGAATGCTACAAAAAAATAGGAGGGACAAAAGCAGATTTAAATTTCAAACTGAAATGCACGGTGTTTCTGGGTGAACCAATGCCAACAGAACTGTTGTAGGTACTACGGCTCCCACACTTAGAAACGGCAAAATAGCAAATTTTAGTATTTATTCTGAATTTCCTGGCTGGAAACATGTGGGAAGGAGGCAGCTGAGAGCCGGGGTTTTACCTTTCCATCCGGGACTGTGTCATCAAAGATTCCTTCCAGAGATTTCTTCACTGAATCGACTCCTTCTCCAAACACCTGAGGAAGAACAGAGGGAATCTGCTTTAAAACACAGCCGTGAGTCCCTGTGTGCAGCACATGCCCAGGGCAGAACAGTCTGTCTAACATCCCACATGGAAATCAAACTGAGAAATACCCACACTCGTCTCCAAACACACTGCTTGGGGAAATTCTGTGCTGTTGTAGAAATCTGGGGTGGGGAAAACCCTCTTCAGGGTAAGTCCCATTCAGCAGGCCCCTTAACCTGTTTTTGCTTGAGCCTGTCAGCCCAAGAGGAACAACACTGGAACAAGGAGGTATTCTCAGCAGAGAGGGGATCCCAAACACCAGGTCAGCCCCCTCCAAGTGCTGTCCTGTGTCCTCCAGCCCCAGTTCCTCACCAAGACCAACCTCCTGAGCACAGCTGGGGCTCTACTGACATAGGCACACCTCTGCACCATCTGTCCAGAGCTGGGCTCACCACAAAGGTTTGCAGGGCAGTGAACTGCGGGACCTCTCCAGCATTCCCTGCCTCTCTGCTGCAGAGGCACTGGAGAAAGGGAAAATGCCAGCTTAGTGGAGGAGCAGGGGAGCTGAAAGACAAGCTGGTCACGGGGTAGTGCAGGAAGCTTAGAGGCCACTTCTGCTTGGAGGCCTGTCCTGACTTCCTTGCTGGAGCTGGACTAAATTTATCTCTCTTCGTGCTGGGGTTCTCCACCTGTAAAAGTGGGAAATGAACACTTCCCGACCTCTGCCAGTGCTGAGAACTCAGAAGGGCTCTGCTTCAGGCTGGCTTTGTAAGGACCCAGCTGCCAAAACGCATTCAGTGAACATCCAGGCACGAGTCAGTGTAGCCCTTCTCTAATGAAACAGGAGCTGGGAACCCAGCACGAGCCAGAGAGCCACAATCAGCAGGATTCCATGCAGGAGGAACGACCAAACAGGAATATTTGCAGGATCCACCCCAAATCAGCACAGGGCTGCATCAGATGGGCAGGCAGGGTTGGTGCTGCAGCAGAAGCCAGTAATGAAAACTGAAAAGTTCAGTTTTACAGCTCCACATCAGCACAGCTCTAGGATCGAGCTGTTGGGGTTGGTTATTATTCCCTGGCTAAAATGAAGCAGGGACCAGGCAGGATGGGAGAAGGTCTCTGCCCTTTAGGGATTTACAGCTGGCTGCTTCCAACAGGTAGTGATTTGCACTGAGACGTGTTCAGGCACTGCATTTAGACACCCTGCTACACTCTCAAAACTTCACACTTTTTACAGCTCTCTCCACAGTAACTTTCCTTTAACCGGGAACAGAATCCCTCTCCATGCCTGTGCTGAGGAGGAGTGAGGGGGGCAGGAGCAGGGGAGGCAGCGTGAAGAATGCAATTATCCCCACTGACAGGAAAAACAAAAGGGTGAGCTCAAGGGGGAAAGAAAACAGTTTTGGAGACACAGCATGGGTAGGATCCCAGCTCAGGACAAGGGATTTGGGGCAAGTAAATACAAAGCCACAGGGATGCTGCAGCATGGGCACAAGGAGCTGGGAATGTGCTCATGGAGCTGCAGCCCAGCCGAGCCCTGGGCTTTTGCTCAGCCTCTGACTATCAGGTGAACTTTTAATGTCTCGCTCCAAACAAGCTGAACAATTCCACAGCATTCATCCTCTGCCGAACAAAACAAACACCCACTGCTGCTTCAACAGACAGCACGAGAAATCCCAGGGCACGGAAAAACGCGTGTCCCCAGCCCTTCTCCCCACAAAAAGTGAGAGAAGAGAAAGACAGAGCCTACATTTCCTGCAATTAGATGAGGTATGGCTCTCAAAAAGTGAAAGCTGTAGTTAGGGACGTTTGGAAAAAATAACAGGGAAGCACCTTCCCACCACACTGAAACACGTTTTCTAGAGAAAGATTTGGGCAGTGACTGGGTGGAAACAGCACAACTTCTGCTTTTCTATACATCTGAAAAACAGGGAGTGTCCCCACTAAATATAAAGCTTCTTGTCACTTTAGGAAGTTCTCACCAAACTCAGCTACATTCAAAGCATTGTACAAAGTCATCATTTTAAATTAAAACTAACCAAACAAGTCTGAATTGGTTGGGGTTTTTTTCTTTTCAAAGTTGTATCTGTTTTATGCTGTTGCTCTGTTGCTCCTGAGATTGGGAAAGGCATCTCCAGGAAAAGCAGAAGCAGCAGAAATGCAACAACAGAATTCAGCCAAAGAAAGGGCAAATTCCAAACCTTTGATAGGAGCTGCTGTGCACTGATCTGCAGCCACAGGCCCTGGTTTTTGAAGGGGGTGAGGAATGAGAGGACTCTGTGCCAGTGACTCTTGGAGCAAGCTGCATTCTGCCTATGCAAATAACCACACCCAAAACTTCCACGGGCTTACCTGGTTAATGCTTGGCCTCCCTTGCTTCTTCTTCGAGGTGGTGTCCAGCCCCCAGAGAGAAGAGAACCTGCTCCTGCGCTTGCTGGCAGACCTGGACATGGCCTGGGTCCTCCTCCTCACGCCCGATTCCCCCGTGCGCGCCGCCACCTGCCAACGCCACATGGCTTCAGAGAGAGGCTGCGGCAGCCCCTGCACACACAAACCCCCCAAGCTGGGGGTTTGGGGGAGGAAAAGAGGCAAATCCTATGGCAACAAAGGAAACTCGCTACTGGGACAGTGGGCGTGCTGCCAGGCTGCTCCTTCTCACTGCAAATCAACTCACTTCTCCCAACATCACATGTCAAATATTGGAATGGGCAGCACACACCACCTCCATCACTTTTTGGCATTTAATTTATTTTAAAACATTCTAATCATCACAGAGCAAAGTCCCTGCACCAGTGAAGGGTTTGGGTCTTTTGTTTTTCTTTTCCTAGCAAGGTTTCAAAGGTGGACATGGAAACCTGAGGCTTCCAAACTTATCTGCTGCTTCCCAAAAACTCGGTCTTCCTCTTTGCTCTTTCCTGTGGAAATGCTCTGGGCATCCTGGTGTTGCCTCGGAACTGCAGCAAGGCCAGATAAAGGCTTGCAGGGAGGTCAGGGCACTTAAACCTGAGCTTCCTTCAAGATAAGTGACATCTGAGGGAGCGAGCAGGACACAGGAAGGGGAAATGACTGGAAATGATCCTTCCCATCAGAGCACTGTCAGCTGCTCTGCAGGATGGCCCGAGGCAGCAGGAGATATTTGCCTTCACTGAGCCTGTCTGGGGAGTGTTTCCCAAGTCAGGAGGCTCTGCTGGAGATCTGTGGGACATTGATCAGAGCTGTTCAGGCCCAAGTCAAAGCAGATTTCCCACGTGGGGATGGCCTGAGGAGAGGAGCTCCCCTCCTGCCAAAAAGGGAGTGGTAGGGAATGGCATACGTGAACAGGAGGCAGGGCACAAACAGACAGACAGTCAGACAGACCCACCCTGCCCACTCTGCTCTTCCTGGAGCACCTCAGTGCTGCACTCCCTCAGCCCAAACCAGCAAAGTGGTGCTGCCACACCAGCAGGAACACCCAGGTCCCTGAGGGATGCCCCTGGGAACAGGCTGGCTGGATGCAGCACATCCAAAACCCCAGCCAGGATGGACAGCGAGCTGGCTGCTGCACCCAGGGAACTCTGTGAGCAATGGGGGCTCCCCTTGGGAAACGTGGGGAAATCAAGGAAAATGAGAACCTGAGCACCACAGCAAGGTCTCCATTTCCACAGCCTGGACCACGTTCCGTAGCTGTACCTGGGACATTTATACAGAGCCACCTGGGATAACTCAGCACATCCTTGGATGAATGCACTGAGGAACACCTTCAGGGGACGTGGGTCATGGAATCACAGAATGATTTGGGATGGAGGGGACCTTACAGCCCATCTTGCCCCACCCCCTGCCATGGGCAGGGACACCTTCCACTGTCCCAGGCTGCTTCAAGCCCTGTCCAACCTGGACGCTTCCAGGGATCCAGGGGCAGCCACAGCTTCTCTGGGCAAATTCCCTTCCTGCAACTTGAGTTAGAGCTCCTAACATGAGGCTGCATTTCCCCACATTCCTGGGGGTAAAGGAGGACACGAGCGTTTGCTGAGAGGAGAAGAAAACACGTGTCTCTCCCAACACAACATTTTCAAAACATATTTTTTCCCTTGGCTCTCCAGAGACACCAGCATGAAGAGGCAGACTGTTTTTCAGGCTCACACTCAGTGCTTTGCTTGATGCAAAAAAAAATAAGCATAAATGCAAATTACAGCCCGCCACTTAAAAAATATAATAAATCCACCAGCAATTAGCAGGATGATGACGCTAATCTTTTCATATAGGAAAGAATAAAAACGCCCCTGAGTGAATTACAGCTCTGCATTCAATTGAAGGGTACAGCTGACATCTACGAGGCAACAGTGGAGCTCAGCTATTTCTGTGAACCTCCAGGAGGTCCAAGCCCAAGCTAAAAGAACTTGATTTAAATTCATTAAAACCCCACCACTTTGTGAAACAATTCCCTGTACTTTTAAAAGAGCTGGGTCGTTACAGTATTTAAATTTAAACAACCATTATGCAGCAGAGAAGAACATTTCCCCTCCCTTGTGGAGCATCAGCTGTTGATGACCAGAGACCGGATATGGGAATAACTGGTCAGGAATAACTGGTCAGCAGTTCCATCCACGTGGAAGGAAGTTAGCTATGCGTGAGGAGGTCTCAGCCAGCACGTGCTGAGGGCCTCAGAACGGCTCCCACTGACTTCACAGGACTTGTGCATCAAGCCCAAATCCGTGGACATTCGAGATGACCCCGCTCTTGCAACAGGAAAACCTGGAGCAGGACACCCTGCAGGCCAGCCCTGGCCGTGCCCACTCACCAGAGCATGGAAGGAGGAGACAGAGAAGATGCCCAGGCGGCCCATGGCCACCTTGGTGGGGCGGCTGGCGAAGGCCAGCAGCCGCTTGGGGTTGGGCAGCTCCCCGCCCTGCAGGCTCGCCAGGTAGCAGCGGTACCGGAACAGGTCCATCTGGAACTGCTCCAGGTTCTGCTCCCACACGAAGATCTGGGTCCGGCCAAGGGGCAGCAGCAAGGTGAGAGAAGAGAAGACAAAATAAATACCTTGAATAAACTCCCAGTAACACACCCTTCTCACTGATCTCACTCAACAAACCCCGATTCCTGATTTCCCCACATCCCCCTGCCCTCCCAACCCCCCAAAGGATGCAAATAGTAGAACACTTTTCATTAGATGGAAAACAACTTCTTCCATGTTCATAGCAGAAGTCTCCTCCTGGGACAACTGCTCCTTTGATACAATGCTAATTAACAGGATTAAAATTTCATTTTTAATTTTCTTTGTGTTTCCAGGATTCTCTGCTCAGCAGTCCCTTAAGAGGCTTCTTTCATGCATCAAGAGCATGTGAGGAACCAGAAGAGCAAACCCCACCAAACTCCAGGCACAGGGTGTCCCAAATCAGCAGCCACAGAAGCAGCTTTGCTGTGAGCACCAACAGAGCTTGAAGAAGTGCCATACACTGGGGATAATTAATCTGATCACTGGCAGAGCACTGTAATCAGCCTATGGAAGGACTTGTTTAAATAATTCAAATAGCTTATAGGAAACAGTTTCAAAGCATCCAGACAAACTCAGTTACATAAAGAGAGAGACTGCTCTGCCCTCTCACTGTGACTGACAGCTTTGAGTGCAGCTCTTTAGCATCTCCCTCCCCTTTCTCATGGACTTCCAGGGGTACAAATCTCTTCAGCTCAGCCCCAGCCACTTCCCATGCTTTGCATTACAGGCACACTTGGCAGCCGTGGTACGAGAGCTCCAAACGAGGGAAGCAGGAGCCATATGTTAAATTTCCCAAAATAAGGTGCTGCTGCAGCAGCCCAAGAGACATCTGCTCCAGGCTCCCTGCTGCTGAAACCCAGCTCTGCTGTCCACTTGAAGGCAGGAGGAGTGGGCCCAGGGGGAGCCAGGGATGCAGCCACAAGGTCAAGGCAGGCCCCTCTGACAAGCGGAAACCAGGGATGGCTTCTTCAGCCCAGCTGCCAGCAGACACAGCAGCCTCTGGCACACTGCAGCCAGCAGCAGCAGCAGCAGCGACGTTTGTTGGTGTGTGAGCAGCTGTTCCCCAAGGCAGCCGTGGCCTGGCAGCCTCCTGCTATCCAAATCCCATGCCTGGAGGCAGCAGGAGACAGCCCATGCTGGACCTTAGTGGAGAAATGGTGCAGCTGAGGCAGCCACCACACCTCTCCTGCTCCCACCAGTCTCTAGAAAGCCTTAAACCCTTGCTGGGGACTTATTTCACTTGAGCAAGGGAGTTTACCTGATCCAGGATGGTCTTCTTCTTCTTGGAGTCTGTTACAGAGGACAGCTGCATCTCACCCATCTTCTTCATCTTCTCATCCATGTCGATCTTCTGCTCCAGCTTTTTGATCTCGGTTTTCAGGAGCTTGACCGTGTCCTCCTTGTGGTGCTGCCGCGCCACAGCGGTGGCACAGGCCGAGTGGATCGCCGTGATCCAGTTCTCCAGCTCCGTCTGGCTGCAGGTCTGCACGGAGGGAAATGGGGGAGAAGGAGTCGGGATCCTCTTTGGAATTGATTGGAGATTAACAAATGCAATTCCAAGTTGTTTCCTTTCCCTTTGATCTCAGGATTCAAAGCCTTAAATCTACTTACTCCTGTTGAAGTAATAACCCCCCCATCATCCTTCAGCAGGACAGTTTGAACTCGGCACCAGGCACTCAGCACTGGGAATTACACCTCTATCTGTGCCCTGCAGCTGTGGGGTGCTTCCCAGCCTCAGGAATTACCCCCTTGGCTCAATGCAGTGCTGCCACCATTTCCAGCTCGGTATTTAAGGATGATTTCTAAACTCCAGTTCCCTAAGCTGGCAAATGCACCAGCCCCTGTGCTCTTCCCTGCATGGAGAGCTTTTCTGGCGTGCAGCAGTTAATAATAAATAAATGGCATAAAACGTGACCATGGTAAGTGTGAGTAGCTTTATTGTGGTGCACAGACCAACAAACTTTCCATTCCTGAAGGTCGCAGAGCACTCTGAAGACACCCCTGTCAGCATTAAAGGCAGGCTCATCCTCATTTCCACAGCTCTGGCACTGTCCCTTCCCAAGCATGGATATGACAGCTTGGGGAAAGGGAACACTTCTCCTCCCTGAAAGTGTCCACAGACAGGTTGGACTGGCCTTGGAGCAACCTGGGCTAGTGGAAGGTGTCCCATGGCAGGGCATGGAACAGGATGAGCTTTAAGGTCCCTTCCAGCCCAAACCACTCCATGAGGCACCAGGCTGGAGTAGGGGACACCAGTACTTTTTTATGAAACGGGACTATTCTGATTAGAAGCTTTTGACACACAAAGATTCTTCTTTCCAGATTTTCAAAATAAAAACTCAACCCTCTTATGTTGCTCTGACTTTGCAGTGTTCAGTGTTTTCTTCTTGTGATATTTTTAGACTTTCTGTATCATGGCTGTGGCTCGTTTTCTTTTAGCAATTATCTATGTTTTCCTAAACTATATCTGTGTTTACGAATTCCAGTATACTGGGCGGAGAAATATGATTGACAAATACTTTGACCAAGTAGATTATAGGAGGTGGTGATTTCTACCTCCAATCCACGGTGATGTGTGAAAACATATAAATAAAAGTCGGAGGGCTCTGCCCTCTCTCTTCCTGCTCTCTCTCCTGCTGCGTCTGTGTGTTCTTTGTGTGGCTCTCCTTCAGGCCCTTGGCCTAGCAGGCCTGCCTGGGGAGTGCCATACTCTTAGGCCTTTTACTAAACTCCATTCCTTTTTACAGTAGTTTATAAAACAAACTTTAGAGCCAGCTCAGGGTGGCAGAGGACTTTCTGTAAGTGTCAGCCTGTGGCAACAGTCACACTGGTATTTGGCTCCTGGCTGGAAAAGCAGCGAAGTGCCAAAGCACCTTGTTCTAATTAAACTTTCTGATGATGCCTGATCTATTAATAGCCAGCCCAGCATGACTTCTCCATGTGCTGGAGAAGATGAAGAAGGTCATCCTCGCTGAGGTCACAACCAACAGCCAAGGATGAAGCCAAGGAGAGCTTCCCGGAGAAGTCCAGCTCTGGGAATCACACATGCACGGGCTGGACTTCACACGGATGCTCCCTAAACTTTTGTGGTACTGAAGCAAGTGGGACACCCGTGTCCCAGAGTGACACCTCTCTCCTCACTCAGGCTGGAGGCCCTAAGCAGAAACAGGATCTGCTCCAGAAGGGCTGACCTCCTACTTCCACCAGGCTCTTAGGGAATAAGCTTTGAGGTGACCTCACTGGGACCTTCCAGCCTAGGAGCCCACAAGAAAGGTGGAGAGGGACTATTTGTAAGGACATGGATCCCCAGACCCTCCAAGAATCAGAAGGGCTTTTTTTTTGCACCGGTTTGAGAATCCAGCCCTTTGTTAAGGACAGAAGCAAGGACCTACAACAGCGTAATTTTATTTTTTTGCTCTGGAATACAGGGGAGTGATGACGTGGGGACACATCCTACCCCAGAGCAGCTTCTGGTTTAAGAAGGCACTGGAAAGGGAAAAAATGGGATTCCTCCAGTGAAGAAAACCAAGTCAAAAGAGGAGGAAATGCACCCACCTCAGCACACACTGACAATTACAAATAACAGAATGTCACACCCTGCTTAGTGCCAGCTTGACATAAGAAGGGGGATGCCAACCTAAAAATCACTCAGGGAAGCAGTGGTTACCAAATTACGGAAATCTTTTCAAGTGAAACACATCAACTAATGTATGGTCTTTGATGTAAGTCCTGGATTTTTTTGTAAATGTACCCCGTGAAATTGAGACATTTCTATTTTCTGATTAAAATACCAAACCCTGCACTTCCAGTCTCCTCTTGGGCAGCAGCAAGATGTGTGACCAAGGGGCAGCTGGATTCTGCAGCCCCTCTGGGAGAGCACTTGTGGGTTCAGACATCCCCTTGCAAATTTCTCTTAGTCTTGCAGCCCCTCGAGCTCCTCTGCAAGGCCCCATCTTTGACGCAGGTCTCTTACAGGACACAGAGGGTGGCACAGCACATTTAATGCCCAGCTGGATGTTCTGTGTGCTGACTGGCTTGGTCTGTGTGCTCTAAGCATGCTGCCCAACCAGTTTTTACAGTGGTGCAAGAGCATTTCTTCATTCTTTGCTCCAGCCATCTACACAAAGAGGGACCGGTCAGTGTTTTAAAAAGCAGATTTGACACTGATCGTGTTCAGATCATGTCCTTTCTCTAGTGCTGCCAGAGGAAAACCCCAAAGCTGCTGGAGTCAACAGGATTTCCCCCTGATCTCAACCAGAGCTAGGATGGGAGACAGAAAAAGAGAAAAACTTTGCAAGAACCAACCTGGAAGAGGAAGGCGTCCCCGAGGGAGTTGCTGAGGCAGAAAACAAAGTCCTTCTTGGGGTGCTCGGGCACGGCTTGCACAATGCTGTTCTCCACCCACACGGCGTGCTTGGGGATGCTGTTGTGGTCGATGCCGGACCTGCCGTCCGTCTCGTAGAAGAACAAGGTGCAGCCTGCAGGAGACAGCAAGCAGCACATTCAAACACCCTGCAGCCCCTCAGCACTGAGACTGGGCCTGGAAATAAACCCTGACAGGGTGAAGGGAGCATCTGCCACTGCCTGTTCGGGTTCTCACAGCGCAGAGCACCGGCAAGTGCCCAGTTTTCAGCTTGGTGAGGTGCTGTTTAAATGCCAGGTGGGCACATCATGAGCTGTAGGGCACAGCAAGCCCCGACCCAGCGCTGTTTTGTTCTCCCTGAGTTTCGTTCTCCCCAGGATTGCCAAAACAGAAAGACACAGGCAGGAAAATACAGCCCCAGATGAGAAACACTGTAAGAAATCACAAATTTGGGGTCGTGCACGGTCACCCCATCCCAGGGAAGGTGCAGGTGTGAGATCCTGGTCCCCTGAGGGTGACAACCAGCTGTGAGCCAGCCCTGGGAGCAGACAGGCCCCCGGGCATGATCCAGCCTCAGCCTCTGCAGCTGCTGCTACAGTCCCTGCAAGGCAAAGATCGAGCCATTTAATTAGTGGATGCAGACAGGAACTGGAATTAAAACGGGCTGGGATGAGCTGTGCTTGCTGAAAGACTGATGGACAAAAAAAACTTAGCTGGGGACAGCAAACAACCTGCTTGGTGTTACCAAATAATCTTTACAATCCTCCCAGGCAAGGAGGAAAAAAAAAGCATAGAGCAAGTGTGCAATTTGGGAGATTCCAAAAAGTAAAGGGTCTCCTGCTCTCCCATCTTCCCACACTATCTCCAGCTGTTTATAAGCTGGCACGTAGTTCCTGTGTCACTGGAAAGGGATGCCCTGGTACTCAGTCTCTCAGAAACTATTTGCAGCCAAACAATGGCAGCAGTTCACTTCAAAGCCTGGGTTAAACACTGACAGTAGCAGGCACAGCAATCCAAGGAGTTAACATCCACTTGAGTCTAAGTACTTCAAAACAACATCACTTCCCTGCTCATCCGTCCCCTTTTCCTCCCAGATGGCCCTTTGTTTGCTGCCCCTCACAGCAGGACCTTCCTGCCCCCTCCCAGGAGATCAGGGCTGCCCTCACCTCCCCTCTCTCTCCCACTTCCCAGTTCCCCAGCCACCCCAAAGGAAGAGCCGGCTCTGAACTTTGCTGTTGGTTTTAAGATAGCGCTGCGAATTAAAAACAAACAAGTGCTCTAAGAAAAGCTCTCTGTGGGGAGGACAGGGTTTGACCACACCGAGCCTTCTGGGTGACCCCACCTAGAGCAGGGGACACAGCTCTGCCTCTGCTGGCTCCGGCCGCAGCCGAGGAGAGGGGGGCCAGTCCCAAAGCTATGGCTTCCCGTGTCACTGCTGCTGAAGCACAAGAAGATGAGTTTATGAGCACGTGCCGAGCAGGAACTGAAACAATCTGGGGAGGAGAGCATCTGTGGCCAGGGAGCCGAGGAGGGAGCAGGGCTGGTGGGTGCCAAGGGCTGCCTGCCATGGGGTGGGTGACACAGTCAGAGCCACACGTCAGCCTTGATGACCAACCACGGCTTCCCGTCCACACTGCAAATGCATCACAACTCTGAGTATTTATACTCACGAAGCACCTCCTGGGCAGGGAGAGGTGCAGGAGGGATGCAGAGTGCGGCAGAGCCCCTGTGTGAACACCAGCCACTGTCACCAGCAGTACCTCCCACCATTGTGTTCCTGCAGTGGCACACGGGTGTTCAGCTGTCAGAGAGCCATGGACATGCTTCTCCAAGGGAACATCACCCTGGGTGGTGCCAGCAGGGTCTGAACTCCTCTGCTGTGCCCTGGACCACCCTCATGCCATCGCTGAGCATGTCAGCAACCACCACATAAAACCTCTGAAAAGCCCCCCAGCCGCACCCCCGGCCGCTTCCTCCGTACCTTTCAGGGACACCCAGTAGTGCTTCCACTTCCTGCGTGTGGCCGACTCCACCTTCTTGTTCTTCTTGTGCACCAGGAAGTTCTTGACGGCCAGGGCACCGGCCTTGCGCACGGTGCCCTGCGCGGCCGTCAGCAGGATGTCGGACTGCCCGGGGGAGCTGAGGGTGCCGCTGCTCTGCTCGTCGCTCAGGGCCGAGCCTGCCTCCTCCAGGTGCTCGCTGTTGGCCGTGCTCATCTCCAGCTCGCGGCGGAAGTTCTCGTAGACGCCCTGGCGCAGCCCATCGCCTGCCGAGCTGCTGCCGCTATCACTGCCGATGAAGGCCCGGCCGGCTGGTGGTGAGTAGCTGGCCGTGGTGGCGTTGGAGCGCCGCGACAGCAGGTCCGTGTCCGTGGCCGCGCCCTCGATGCCGCTGTCGGTGAACTCGCTGCCCTCGCCCGCGTTGACGTCCTGGTTGTGAGAGAGACACAGGGTGAGGAGAGAGCCAGTTCTTCGCAACTCCATGTGGTCTGGCACTAGAAATCCCTCACCTCTTTTCCTCCCGAAGGCAAACAACTGGAGGAAAAGGTGGGGTGGTGACAAACAGGCACCGCAGCTGTCCTCAGGCAGTGCTCTCCACCTTGGAGACAAGGCTGAAGCTGTCCCATGTGCTTCCCTGCAGCCTCATGGGGACAATTTCATTTTCAACATTTTATATCTCACACCTCCAGAGCTGTACTTTCCTGACTGCTGCAGGAGTCCCCGTGGGTCCATAATTTGCCTTTGCACCATCTAAAGCAAGGTTCCTTCATTCTGGAGACAAACAGCTGGAGGAAAAGGTGGGGAAAAGGCAGAGCTTCCAGCCCAGGTTAGGAAAGACCAGCACCACTCCAGGTGGTGCCTCTACGGCCCTGGCAATTTGAAACAGAACATGCAGCATCATCTGTTTACATTAAGCCAAGTTAACCGTGCTAAAGGTTTTGCAAAAGGAGAACATATGGTAGTAAAAAAACTGGCAGTGTCGAGAAAAGCAGCGCCCAACCTACACGTTTTGAGGAGAAAACATTGATATTGTGTATTCACACCTACAGCTGAAGATACTTTTCAGACACCTCAAGGTTGACCGTTGAAAATTATGTAACCAAAAAGGTTCTTATTTTTTTCCCTCCTGACAGGTTAATAATGTGGTTGAGATTATTCCTGTTTTCATCACAAACTGTAATGATGGGCCATGTGATATTGCCCACCAAACCCCACAGACCCTTTCTGGTCCCCAGGAACTTGCAGTGGAAGGATCAGAGGACACAGGAATATGGCCAGTTTGGGCAAGACAGGAGAAAACACCGCTGAACTGGGGTTTTGAAGGCTGTGACTCAGCCTGCCCATGCCACAAGGCTAATTCCCTCAGGGGGATACCCACCACCGTCTAGGTATCTGCAGGACAAACAAAAGCCAAACCCTGTAAATGCAAACAAACATTTTAGGTACTTGGGAGAAGAGGGAGCCAGGCAAGAAGATGCAAAGAAGGGAGAAATATGGCCAAAACAACAGGAATTTCAGCCTCTATCTCTCCTGGTGCTTGATTCACAAGTTTCTTTTTTTAAAAAAAAGAGGAGCCTCTGAGAAGAGGTAGCAGAAAGGAGTATTTATTTTGAGAGAAAACAAGCTTCCAGATGTTGGTTCAAGCACCAGTTTTCTTTGCATCCAAGAGCAGCTCTGCGGAAACAAAGAAACCCTCCATCAGCTCTGTGTGAAGCCGTCCTCCTGTGGAGCTAGGAGAGCTAAGGGGCAGGGCGAGGGCTGACCAACTTTTAAGGCATTAATTTGCCATGGATAGGCCCGGCCTTTCTAAACACCACTTCCCGAGGGAGACTCGGAGTCCAGCTGGAAGAATGAGCTCTTCCTTCCCCGCTCAGGGAGAACAGTTGTGCTGGTCCATCTGGTTGTTTAATACAACACACAGTGACCAACAGGCTGCTCCAACACTGCTCTGCTCCTCCACGGGAGGATGGGCTGAGCAGGGGCTCCTGTGAGCACAGCCCTGTGCCCACCCAGAGCAGCCTCACACGTGGATCCTGCTGTTCCAATACTCCTGGTTTTGGGAAGCCTGTTACTTTCTCATTCCGTGCAAAGGAGAAATATCAGGCGAGGGGAAGCGCTAGTTAAAATGAGTAGATTTAAGAAAACAAAGGACTACTAAAACAGACCATTAACTTGAGGGAGATAGGATTTGTAATCTTGCCAGCTAGCATACGCATCAAATTTTCTTGGTGCTGATTAGCACACAGAGCATTTTTCCAAAAACTCAAGGTCCCCCATGCCCAGTGTGCCACAGCGTTTTCAGATGACCTTGGTGAGACACTGCATTAATTACCTCCATTTTCCTGTCAATAAATCAGGCTTATACTCTGTAACTAATATAGGAGCATATCAGTCTATAAAAAAAAAAATCTACAAGAAAAATTCAAGGCTGGAGAACCCAGAGTGAATATATTTGTCATATTTTCTCATGAGGTTAAACTGTAGCACATTTTGCCAAGACCTCTACAATCTTTGCCACAATGCAAGTGATAGGCTGGACTAGTCAAAAGATCTTTTCAGTGAATTGCTACAGCCCTGCTCCTAATCTCCCTGTGCTCCCTGCACTCCCTTTTCCGCCAGGGCTTTTTCTTCACTGGGTTTCAGGCAAAACAAACAAAACAAAGCAGTGGGGAATAAAACTGTAATGCAACATCAGGCTAATGTATCTGGTGATGTAGCTTTTGCATGCCCATGTGATACTCATACCTCTGCATGTCTGCTGCAGTCACATTTGTTGGGTAATTTTTGCTAAATTTAAAAGATAAACAGAAAAAAAAACCCTTTGCTTTAGTTAAAATGCCTACCTTCAGCTAGCAAAAATCAGGGGAGGAGTCCTGGGACAGGTTGAACATACCTGGTCCTGGCCTCTGCCAGAAGAGGCCACAGGGTGGGACAAGCCTTGCCCAACTCTGGCTCATGACTGGGCACACTCTGAGTGCCTGCAAGAGCTGCACTTCCCAAATTTCCCAGCACCAGCCCTGCCACACACACCATGACAGGCCCTGGTGAATCACTTTCTCCTGCCCCACTGACAGCACTGATTCATGGGCACTTGGGGGCTGATTTAGCAGGAAAAATCTTACTTCCCTAAATACAAACTGTTCCTTATGTGGCTAAAACTCCTTTCTAAAGGAGCCATTAGATTAGAAGCGCAGCTGAGTGGGGGCTTTCCTTGGAAGGGCTCCCTCCAAGCCAATGCATATCCATTGTTCCCTGTCCTGTTGAGCAACAGAGCAATCAGAGGCTCACACTCAGCAAGAGTGATTGCACATAACCTGTCTGGCTGCTCCCGAGACAGCAAGCACCACAGAATACATGTCAGATGGGCCAGCAGCCTGATGGTTTGCATGCTTTTATTTGGCTGCTGTGTCTCTTTGAAGCTCCTATGTGGAAAAAGATTAGCCTGATAAGTTTTTTCCTTTCTTTTCAGTACTGACTCTCTATCATCACTTGATGGTCAAGGTATGGCTTGCTGCAAATCCAAACCGAGCCCTTTCTCCACAGTCACATCTGAGAAGCAGAGGTAAATTGTTAGTTGCAGCTGAAACCTGAATGGGAGAAATGGTGTGATTCCTGCTTCTGTGCACTCACTGCACTGGGGCAGCAGCTCTTGAGATGTCTGAAAGAATCAAAGCCTTTAAAAAATTAAATTTAGAAAAAACTAAAACCATTGTATGGAAAAAATAAACCATTGTATGTGTTACTAAAGTTGCTCAGGGTAGTTTAATAAGCAAGCAGGCTTAGGTCATGGTTCTCTGAAATCAGACTTGCCCCTGACAAAAAGGTACCAGCCCAGAGCTCCAGATACTTCTCCTGGCAATAAACTGCAGTCCTGTTAGGAAAGGATGAATCACAGTCACAGGTGTCTGGGCAGTAATCCCTGGGAAAGTCGTAGGGCATGGATTTCAGTGGATCTGGTCCCAGGACTCCTTTGTGAGCTCGTGGGGAACGCCTGCAGTGTAATTTGGCACCCTGGAAGGACAGAGGGAGCACTGGGGCCAGGCAGCCAGGGGATACTGGGGTGTGGGATAGGAATGTGCAACCACGGCGCTCCTGTGGGACAGCAGCACGAACAGCACTGCACCAAGGGTCTGCAGCCCCTTGTCCTCTGAGACAGCTTTGGCTCTTTCCTCAGCACCACCCCTGGCTCCTTCACTCCATGCCAGGCCCTCACCTCTGCCCTGGCACTGAGCCTTGGCAGCATTTGTAGTTCCCTGACTCCCTAGACATTCTCCAGACAACATGCGGGCCCTTGCAGGAAGACAATCCCTGTGCTTCCCCAAGGAACCCGGCTTTCTTACCTTAGGTGCCCTAAAGGCAAATTATGGACACACGGAGACTCCTCCAGCAGTCAGGAAAGCACAGCCCTGCAGCTGTGAGACACAGAATGCTGAAAATGGCCCCAGCAGCTCCCCCCTGGCTCTCGCACTGCCTTTTGAGGGGTGCTAAAGCACATAATTCCATGAAGGAGGATCCAGCCCCAATCCAGCAAAGCCTCTTGCAGTGTGGTCCCTGCACACAGCTCCCGACACCTCGGCGGATCCGGGCCGAGTTCTCACTTTCTATCCCCTCACTTCTTGGGTGCTGCAGTGTCTACTCCCCCTGTTCCCAAAGGATATGCTGAGGACCCCCCAGATTCACCCTGCTGGACCACCCAGCTGAAGGAAGTTTCTAGAGAGGCTGAGTTAACCATAAACTAATAAAAGCAGCCGAACTGTGCTCAAGTTAAACCAAGGGCAACGTGCCACCAAAATCCTCCCCGTTAAATTAAAAGACAGGGTTGGGTTACTTTTTGTTTGCTGAAGCCAAGAAGAGGCAATTTTTCCTGTGAAAAGCAACAGAGAGGGTAGAAGAGGGGAAGGGGGACAGCTGCTAGAACAGCAGCCTGAAATCCAAACCCAGCAGCTGGGAGGAGTTCACCTGAACAAGCACCCAGCTTCAGGAGGCAGGAAGATGCCTAGGATAAGGGACAACAACCAGGCACAGCATCACATGCTGAAACCCTCTGAAAAGGAACATTTCAGTGGAGCACTTCACTGGAAAGGAGCACTCCTGCAAATTGCATCCGTGTAAGTGAGCACAGCGCAGCAAACAAGCAGCTGGGGCAACCTGTCTGGGATTTTTAAGTGCAAACCACTTGGAACTAAAACCATGCGGTGTGTCTGGCTTTACAGAGAATGCAGTGTTGTTATACACACTTCAGATGTATAAGTGACAAAGTCCTACTGCTTAAAAAAACATGCCTGAACGCCGCTAGATCAAATATCAGGACTGGTAATTTGCTTTCCCTTGGCCTCCAGCCGAGAGCTAAGGAAGAAAAACAAATTAAGATATTTGAAAGAGTATCAAAATATTTGCCAGTGAAGACCAAAATACCAATTTTCACATGCTCCTTTCCCTGATAATATTGGGGCCGAGTTGTGGGCTCTGAAGGGAGGGACTGCTGTTTGCTATAAAATATCCTGACTAGGAAATACCTGATCTAATCTCCTCCATCTGGGTGACAGGGCAGGAAAGACCTCTGAGTCTGGGTATGAAGCCTCTAGCCCAGTCTTCCTCACTGAATCCACTTCCAGTCAGCCAGGCCATAAACGGCTCGTTTGGTTCAGACATTCAACCGGTCTGGTCATTCCGAGCTGCCACACCGGGACCAAGATGTGGATTCCAGAGCAGTTTACCTTTCTGCAAGCCTGGGCTGCCACAAAAACGAGTGGTTTCCACTTCCTCCAACCCATTCCCAGCCCTTCCTTGCCCCTGGTTGGGGGCTGAAGGCAGAAATATTCGGGTTATGGGGTTCGGCAGGGTGACCGGCTGACCAGTTCTCCTCAGTGAGATCCAGCAGAGCCAAAGGGTCCCATTCCCAGCTTTGGGGGTTGGGAACAGGGCTCAGGCCACATCGGAGACCTCGGGAGGTCTGAGAGGGCCTGGGTGAACAGAGGCTGAGATCAATGAGCCCACAGTGCAGCTGCAAACCAGGAACACCCTGCTGTAGCTGCTCACTAACCCATGTGCCAGCAACCGTCACTGAATGTTGTCAGCTCTTTGTTTCTTTCCCTGATTCCACCTGGAGTCAAACAGCTCACATTAAAGGTCCGTGTCCATCTGATTTGGAGTCACACGTGGGCTGGAAATAGCCATGTTTCCCAGACTCCAGGCGGAATTCCTTTAAAGGAGCAGAGCTTCAGCTGCTGAAGATGCTCTGCCTGGAAAAGCCACGGCCCAAGAGGGCTGGAAGAGCAGGCTGGAAGGCCACAAGTGCTCTGCAGAGAGTGAACAGGATGCAGGGGAAGCCAGAAGCAGAAAATTATTTCAGAGAAGAGAATCCATGGGGGACAGGTCAACTCGAGAGCCTTGGATGCATTTCTTGCACGGGAAGACTCCAGTCTCCGATCTGCTGGCTCTGGGAAGAATGCCCTGAAGGAAGATTCACCCCACACTCTCACACTCTCCCTCTTTCTATTCCTGAGCAGTTGGTATTTGGGGAACAAGGTACTGGGCTGGATGGTGCTTCCTTGGGACTGACCCAGTGTGGTCCTTTTCCATTTTGAGGTTACATCCTCTAAACCACAAAACGATTTCGTGGAAAAGTTATATACAACTTAAAACCAAGTATGAGCTCTCTGGAGCTCAGCCATCCTACAGAACATAATGGAACACTATAACCAGTTGCAAAATTCCCTGAGATAGTAAAAAAATAATATCAACTGGAAAGATTGTCTAATTTTAGACTGGTTTCTCTGTACATCCTGATCTAATTCCCACAAAACCCCTTGGTTTCATCTCCTGCATATTCTGCAAAATTTTTTACGTAGGTTTTTGGGTTTTTTTTTTAAGGTTTGAGATCCCAAATTCCTGCAGGCTACCTAGAGAGGCCTAAAAATAGTACTAAATTTGAAAATTGGACAAGTGGGGATTTAACACGCCAAGGACATGGCCTGGGGCTGGCGCTGAAGCCGGTGCAGCTTCCAAGTGAGCTGGGCAGGAAGCTTGTTCCTCTCCCCCTACTCAGTTTCACAAGGAATATGGAATAAGAGAGGTGGCAAGACAGGCTTGGAAGGGGCACAGAGCCACATCTCAAGGTTTTCATCCCTTAATTCACAGAATCACAGAAGGGTTGGGCTGGAAGGGACCTTAAATCCCATCTCGTTCCACCCCTGCCATGGGCACGGGCACCCTCCACTGTCCCAGGCTGCTCCAAGCCCCGTCCAGCCTGGCCTTGGACACTCCCAGGGATGGGGCAGCCACAGCTTCTCTGGCAAATTCCCTTCCTGAAATGTCAGTGAGGGCTCAGAACAGCAGGAGAGTATGGTGTACATTTGTCTCTGAACATCTACCAGCAGCAGGAGGAGGAGGAGGAGGGAGTCCCGCAGGCAGATGTTCAGCTGCCACAGGACACAAAAGGGCCTCTAAACAAAATCTGGATCCTGCAGAACAGGCTGCAGGGTCCTGGGGATCTCACAGCCCACAGTCAGAACAAGCTGTATCCACTCGGTGCTTTCTCCCTTTGAGGGAAAATGGGTGCAAATGTCAGCCAATTAAGCCCTTTCCACCTACACCATGGCAGCTCCAAAAGCCAAACATACTCCCAGCAGAGCTCTCCAGGAAGTCTGGCTCAGCAGAGCTGAGCCCTTGATGGCACAATGCTGGGAAAGGCAGAACTGCTGCGTGGGTGCCCCAGAGCCCCCGCTGCGAGCGCTAATCCTTTGTGCACATGGAATAGAGTTGTCTCTCCATAGGAAAGAGCTCTCTTCATTAGCGGAGAGTGACTCCCACCATTCAATTTAAGGTTTAAATTTGGACGGGGAGAGATTTTCTCCTGTTTTTGGTGTGTTGGTGTTTTTCCCTTTAGTGTAAACCATGTACTTGCAAAGAGCCCATGGATAAGGCACTAAAAGAAAACATGTGCAGCCATGATTCTGGCACCTTCTTTCTGGGATGCATTTTCCAGGAGCACTGGTCAGCCTGGCCCAGGAAGTACAACCAGTGACAACTTGCAGTAAATTTAACTTACCGAAACCATGATAATGTTCATGAATGCAGCTGAGCATGCACAGAACAATGGCTGGATTTGGAAACCAAACATCAGGGCACAAGGCCGTCGCTGTGGCGTCAGACCCACCCTTCTGGCAGTGATCTCTTTAGGAACTAAACAGTCAAAAGTCACCTACCAGTGACCATCAGGCCCTTCCAGCACCAGGGCAGCTGAGACTGAAAAACCAGGCAGATATCCCAGCTACAACTTTCCAACAAGTAAAAAAAAACCCCAACCCATTGGCAAATATAACACCAAATTCTTGCGAGGACTGCCAACAGGGGTCTGGGCAGAAACCTCACTCCTAGCTAGGAGAATCCACCAGGTGACTCTGCACTGTAACACCACAGTGCAGAGCAGTGACACCTCACTGGCCTGGGGGGAGGCCAAGAGGGAAAACTGTGTCCAACACCAATTGCACTCGGCCCTGGGTCACCTTTGTGTGGTGCCTCACGGCCCTGAGACGTAACAATTATTCTATGGGATTGGGATGGGGGAGGCAGTTCAAAAGGCTGGTCAAAACACAGATTTATAGCAGGGAGTGTTTTCCAGCACGAGGACACGCATGGCAGGCTCCGGGCCAACGGGGTCATCAGGAGTGTGAAGACAAAAGTGCTGAAAGATGGAGAGAGCAGAGGGAAACAAAACTGCCCGAAAGGTGCCCATCTTCTCAGCCCATCCAGAGCCACCTCAGCAGGCTCGCCAAGCAACTCCTTTCACTTTGTGTGCAGATCTGGCCTTCATTTCTGCCTTTCTAAACACATAATGACAGGCATTTCCCCACGCCTGCCCAAGCTAGGCATTTCTGACAACTATCTTACACTTACAGGATGCTGCTGGGATTAAAGACTTGTGAGGAGGAATTTTGACCTTTGCAGAGCTTTAATTTTGTTTAATTTATCCATGGTAATAATCACTGCTAAGACTCCTTAGAGCCATCATCTCTAGTCTCGGGAGACACATCCAGTGAAACCAGCCCCACACAATTATTTCCCCAGTTATGGCTGAGGCCTCACAAAATACTACTTAAATTCCAGACTTTCGCTATGTGCCTCAGAGGAATCTTCTGAATGCCAGGACAGGCACCAAGAAGAAAAACAAATGCTTGGCTGTTCATCACCGACTGTTCTCTTTTTCCTTAAATACACTCGAAAGCAGGCTGCAGGCAGCAGTTGCACCCAACAATCTTCAGAAAGCTGTTGGGTCCAAGGCTGCCAAAACCCATTTATTTTTTATTTTTGCTTGTTGTTGTTGTTGTTCTCTTGCTTTTCATCCTGCACTGGCGCACCAAAGGCTTTTCACCCCCGAGAGCGGAGAGCTGATTTTGAAGAACAAAGCTGCTGCTGTGGGACGCTGCAGCAGCATCTGTTTCAGCACATCGGGTTTATATTTAGCAGCAGCCCATCTTCACAGACCAGGAAATCCCTGAGCAGCCCCATTTGAGCAGCTCCCACGAGTCAGTGCCAGTGGATGGGGGCACAGGCTCCTCGAGCCCTCCAGGATTCCCGCAGAGCCTGCAGCCTGCCTGGTGTTTGCCGCTATCCCAGCCCTCGATCTCGGACACTGCTGTCCTGCCAGCAGCTCAGGGAGCAGCAGGACATGCTGCCCGGCCTCTGAGCTTATCAATGTGCAGCTCTCCCCTTTTTCTGGGTCAGGCACAGGCTGCACAGCCTGCAGGACGAGCCAGGCAGTGGCACCATTGGAGCAGCCCTGCCCCATCCCTGCTCTGTGCCCCAGGCCATGTTTCCGAGCCATTTCCAGAGAACGGAAACACACCACTGCCAGCTCTTCCACCAGGCAGCTGGACCTCTGCTCTCCCAAGATCCAAACGAACTCAAACAGAGCACAATCTGCCCACAATGTGTGCCAGGCACATCTGGGAGAGCAGGGCAGGGTTGGAGCTCCCTTCTGCCCCTCTCTACATGTCACCTGCCACTGAACTGCCAGCAGAACCACTGCCTGCAGCCTGCGGCAGGAACTCCAGCAGGCAGGACAGGGAAAAGCAGGGCAGCACACAGGAAAGCCCCAGGATTCTGGACCTGGTGTCAGAGCACAGGAGGGGCACCTGACAGCAAAGCTTCTCTTGACTCTGTGCTGTCCCTGGCTCAGAGAAGCAGCATCCTCCCCACACATCTCTATGCCTCACCATTTCTCAGCTTACAGCAAGGCCTGGCAGTGCCAGTGCTGTCTCAGGGAGATGTTTTGCACAGACATCAACATCAGCTGATTAGAAGAGTGACATTTCAGCCCAGTGAGTGTCGAGCACGGAGGGGAAACACTGACAGGTTTTTTCTTTGCCTCCAGCCACGAGGGCAGGCAGGGGAGGGTGGCAAGGCAGGGAGGGCAGAAGGGGGGACACAACCCTGCAGTGGAGTGATCAGTTTTGGCAGCTATCCCAGGAAAAAAAGCACCATCAGCACTGCAAAACACACAGGGAAAGTCTTCTGCTGGCAAATGCAGATTTCCCTTTCCCAGAGGCAGTGAAAAGCGGAAAAGGTCCAAGGAGAGTTGCAGATAAAGAAGGGCCAGTAATGGAACCAAGCCAGCTCTGGAGACTGGCTAGTTCAGCTCTCTCCTGGAAACATTTCTCTGCTTGGAAAGGGGGTGCTGAAGGAAAACACAGCCTGGGAGAACCCGGAAAGCCTTCACCTACAGACCCAGCCCAGCAAATGCCAAATCACAGAAGAGAACTGCCTTACCTGAGTGGTTTTGGCCCTTCTGCCTTGCATGCTGCTGCTGTGGCTCATCTGGGGGTTGGTGGCCCCTTCGGAGAGACAGTGGGACTTCCTGCAGGGCAGCGTGTTGTAGTTGCTGTAGGAGGAAGGCGCATCCTCGGCAGTAACCGATGCCATCTTATGGCTCCCGAGCTCCGGCATGTCAGACACCAGGTTCCGGCAGTATCCTCCAAAGGTGTTCCGGGGGCCCCCATTGATGGCAGTGCTGGGGGTTTTGGGGGAGTACAAGTCACTCATGGAGTTGGCGCGCTGGCAGGCCACCAGGGGCTGGGGGCTGCCGCTGGTCTCGGGGCCCTGCGCCGCCTCGGTGTCCTTCTCCTCGGCCAGGCCCAGGATCTCCTCGTTGCTGGTCAGATGCTCCTGGCTGAGGTCAGACAGTGAGAACTCCAGGCTGTCCTCACGCCAGATGTCAGCCGACTTGGAGCGCTTCTTCTTGAAGCCGGCTGCGTCCATGAAGGCGCTGCCGTTGGCCGCGTAGCGCAGCGCCCGCGCGTCGCCCTCAGCCAGGAAGGGCGGCTCATCACCGTAGAGCCGGCTCTCCTCCGAGTCGGGCATGCTGTGCACAGAGGCAGCCGTCAGCACCGTGCTGCTGTCCATGCTGGGCGTCACCGACGAGTCCGTGTGGTAGGACACGGGCCGCAGCCCCATGTCCACGCGCTCCACCCACATGGGGCTCCCGAAGTCCTCCAGGTTGGCCTCGGCGGCGAAGGGCTCCAGACCGTTCTCAGCCAGTGACTGCGGGATGCTGGGCGTGCTGCTGGAGCGCGTGCTCACCTCGGAGCTGCGGTGGATGACCTTGCCCGAGGACGCGTGGCGTGTGCGGCGCGAGGCTTTGCCGGACAGGCGCAGCGAGCGCGACGTCTGCTTGCGGCCCAGTCCGGGCTGCTTGTCCCCGTAGAAGGCGTGCTCCACGCTCTGGCTCTCCGCGTTCCCCATGGCGTCACGGTCTGCAGGGACACACGAGGGGCACTGTTAGTGGAGGGAGGCACGCGGACACCCCAACACACCACAAACTGCTCTATTTATTTATTTAATTAATTACAGACCTGTCCCAAAACCAACACCGCAGATTCCTGCTAGAACTGCAGCAACAACCCCACAGAATTAGTTAAGGGAGACAGTGACTGTACCAGCGAACTTAGAAATACACTTAAATCAGAACGTAGCAAACAGCCAGGCAGCTCTGCTGGTGCAAAGCAGGAGTGCAGAAGAGGGAAAGACTGAACCTGGGAGCTCAGTGTGAACTGGAACCAGCTTAGCACCACAGTGTCATCTCAGCTCTGCACACATTCACCCAACTCAGCATCACCATCATCATTCCAGCCAACAAACTCAAAAGATCAACAGCTATTGTTTATCTGCAGGTAACAAGATGCTGAAAAGTAGTGGGATGTACACCTTTAGCTGAGATTTCACTTTTTTGGGGGGCTAGGAACTGCAAAGTGAAGCACCAAATAGCAAAGCGCAAATCCACCCGTTTGGCAGCGAGCTAATGACAGGTTTGATTTCTGGAACAAAAAAACTGCGCAACATTGAGCAGGTACAGAAAGCCCCACACAAGAAAGCCATATTATGAAAAATAAATTAGCATGAGTGACTCAGATTGTACAAAAATAACCTCTGCTTCCCACTCCCTCTGAAGCAGATAAGTAGATCTGAGCTCTTTGATCTGAGCTGGAACGCAGGGACTGGGTTTGTGTCCCCAGCCCCAGCCTCCTGCATTATTCAGCTGTGCACGTCCCATCGTGGAACAGGTTTCCCCATCCAGGAGGTAGGAGTGATGATCTGATTCAACCCTGGAAAACACTTTGAGGTCTGTGATCTCACTCAACAAATGTCAGAAATATTTTATCAGTAGTATTGGGTCCCTCTGGCCTGACGGCAAGAAGAAGAAGAGTAAGAAAAGTAAATGCCAAAGTTCAGAATTAAACAGGAGATCCTGAATGACACACAAGACAATTATATAGAGAAAAACAGTCCATCAATCTTGAAAAGAAATTCCAAGATAAAACTTCTTTGTTTGGAGGTATTTCCATTAGTTCTGGTTGAAAATAAAAAAGCTGCCCTGGCAGTAAAATAATCTGGAGTTTTTAATTTCTTGGGGCAATTTCCTCTCCTTTGCAAGGATGCTGATGGGTACTGGGCCAGATGCTGGCAGAATGGATGTTACCATTCCCCCACTATCCATATCCACACCATTGCTGCTGCACAGAACTGAATTAGCCCCACACAAATGCACGGAAAGTGAGGAACTCATGGCACTGAACAATGGGACAGCACGGCAGAACTGAGCTCTACAGTGACACTGCTGACCACAGCCAGAGGACTGGGCCTCTGCTCCTCTACCCAGTAAAGCTGCTCGGGGCTGAGGCTCAGAGTCTGTTCAGTGCTGGAGTAACAGACAACACCATAAATATCTGGACATTTCTGTACTGAACATAAATACAATTGCATGGGAAGTAAACTACAGCAGGAAATGCCCTACAGCTTCTGAAATGAATGGCAGAACTCCCTTTGGCTGCCATGACTTGTTTAGAAAAAAATGCACTGAAGAACGGGCAGGTTTAAATCTTAAAAAAAAAAAAAAGACAGCTTTATCAATCCCTAGACAAGGGTTTATTGTCTCCAAAGAGCTACAGCTCTTTGATACAGACTGAAAAACAAACATCAGCCAGCTTTTGCCTATTTGAAACATTTTAAAGCACAAAACCTGCAACTTTTCTCCTGCAGATACCTAAAACCAGACCTCAACACTCCCATCCTGCAGAAGAAACCCTCTCAGGGCACTGCTTTCACTGGTCTGGTTTTGAGCTGTTTTCTGACCACACTTTCATCCTGCAGGATTTCCACTGGCTGCACAGTCCAGCAGAGCCTGCAGCCATTTATTTATCCCCCATCTCCAGCCATTTATCCCATCTGCAGCCATCCGTTCTCAACCTATCTAAGGAGAATGAGCAGTTTTAAAAGTCCTCTTGAAACCTGGAATGATTCTTTACCTTCCGACCACACCAGACAAGATTTCCCCCATCCACAAAAGCAACAGGACCACGAACGGCTTGGTGAGGAAAGGAGCAGCAGCTCAGGCTGCATCCCGTGAGGAAATAACACTCTCCTGGAAGGAGGGAAGCCTTCTCTCCACAGAAGGAATGTTTAGGGAGGGATTTCACACAGTGAGAAGTATCTGCTAGAGACTGGCAAGAAGTGTCAGACTTCAAAGTGAAGAGCTGACCCTTTTTAATTCTGTGGATTGAGGTTGAGGAGGTTTGCAAATCCACAGGCGGCTATCAGCGAGCCCATAGCTCACTCCTGCACCCTGGGAAGGCCCTGCCTAATCCCATGGAATTCCTGGCTGCAGGAAAGCTACAGGCAGTGCAGCTGATCCAGCTGCAGCCATGCAATGCACTGCCACCCCTGAGGTTTGTCATTGTCCCTGGCAGAGCCCGTGTGCCCCGGGAGATGCAGGACACACCTTGGGTGGGACAGTGGACCCCACAAGGTCAAGCTGAGAGGGGTCCTCTGAAAGGGACCCCCATCCTACCCTCTCACCCCCATTTCTGCCTCCCCTCTACGTTGCTGGCTGAGCATTTGAACCAGTTCAAGCGCTCATGCAGCAGAGTCCACTAAAACAGCAGAAAATAAATCAGGGGCGGGGAAGAAAAAACAGAAAAAGAGTTTATTAGTTCGTTTTTGCTGAGCTAGTGATTTGGCCTGGCACGTGCCAGAGGCAGCACAAGGGTGACACGGCAGGGACAGGATGGAACAGTGTGTCTGGAGGGTGACACAGGAGCCGGGAGGAGGGACAATGAATGGCACCTCCTCATTTTTTGGCAGCGGGGAGCTGTGAGGTGAGCTCAGGCAGTTGTGGAAGGGTAGCCCTGAGAGGGAAATTCGCAGAGCCGCAGACGCCGGCATCCTCAGCGAGGGGAGCCGGGCAGGGGAGGGGAGCCCCAGCAGACACCCTGGGGCAACAGCGTCTCAAAGTGCTCCAGCTACGACTGCCAGATGCTGCCTGTCTGTGGCTTAACTGCATTTAGCACACTCAATGAAAAAAATCTGTATCAAATTAAGAAAATGAGTAATGTTAATGGGAGCTGCACACAAGTGCTGCTAGGACAAAGGCTCCCCTTGTTAGCTCTGCGGTCAAATGCAAAGCCCCCCATTAAAGAGCCATCAAGGTACCACCAGGATGTGACACAGATGCAGTGTGACACATCTCCATGCTTCAGACAGGTCCGTGTGGTGTGGGGAGTGAATCACCCCGAACCTTGCCGAGATCAGCGGGGGGCCAGCGCAGCGAGCACAACTGGCTGGACGATTTTCAGCAGAAAATGTCGATTCATCAAAACCCGAACTTTTTGTGGGAATAGACGAAATCTCTCTCTCTTTCTCTGGGAGGGAGAGGTTTGAGGAGCAGAGCAGGGAGACAGGCACGTCTCCTGGAAGAGGCAGTGGCGCCGTGACTCAGGCACTCGCTGAGGACGCAGAAGATCCAGATTCATATCTGCAGCCCCAGCCAGGCAAATGAGGGGTGGCAGCTTCTGTCTCCACATCCTCAAAGAGGTGGCCCGACCATCCACGCTGCGAAAGGGCTCCCTCTCCCAGAAAACCTGCTCCTTCCCAGTTCAGAGCAGGGAAAATGGCAGAACTGTGGAAATCTTCAAGAAAGTCACCTTTAAGCCAGCTTGCACATCAAGAGACAGGACACGGGACTGACATGTGTCTTTTGAAAGCTCAAACTTAACACTGACATCAAGATAAGGCTGCCAGCAGGGAGAATACAAATTTTTCAGGAAAGCTGTGGGAAAAACAGTGTTCCCTACACTGGTAGCCTGGAAAATCAAACTGACCTCCAGCTGAACTGCTGTGGTTTTGCTGGATGAGTCTTCCACGAAGACATAAATTATATCACATTCTAGTTGACCACTGATGATGGCCCACTCAAGGACACAATTTCCTTTAAAAACAGTCATTTTCCTTCCTCTTCCCCTACCCCTGATATTAAATTATTTCTTAAAATAATTACAAAACCAGAATACTCATTTCAATCAAACCTATGTTACCAACTCTTAAACCTGCAAAACGCTGGACCACTAGATTCCAGAAGCATATCTGAAAAATATTAAAATTTCCAACCAAATTTGAAGCACCTCACAAGACAACAGATTGCAAATTTAAAATTAGATTCTAGTGGGAGGCCCTGGTGACAAATCTGTATTTTTCTCCTGGAGCGTAGCTCAAAGGCTGTGAGAACCAGAACAATGATCAAATCCACAGCGGGCAGTGAGCCTACAGAAATAAACTTCTGCTAAAATCTGCCAGCCAACAACAAAGGTTTTTACTGAACTCACCAGAACCACATACAAAAATGTACAAGACTAATAACCAAGTGTGAACACACACATTTTATTGTAATTAAAATGTGCTTTTTCAAAAGGGCAAGAGAGAGGCTGAAATTCCACAGAAAGCCTTTGAGTTTCTCAGAAACTCCAGCGGCGTGTTTCATTGTTTTCACATCAGAACCTCTTAACCAACCACTTCGTTTTTGTGAGCCGCTCTCACATGTGTTAAAGCACGGCATGGACTCCAGAAAGGCCCTGTGGGCAATTCGAGCAACAGGAGGAGGAGGGAGGGAGGGAGGGATGTCACCAGGACAGCTTGACAGTTGCTGAAAAGCCCCTGTGCTGCCAAGCCGTGGCACCCAGAACATGCAGCCCTTCCCTCCCCAGCAAAGCCCTGCAGAACACGCAGGGACGCACATGTACCTTCCGAGGCAGTCCCGGTATCCAGCGCAACCTTCCCCCAGAGAGCTGTGGCATTTAGAGGTATAGAATTGCAAATGACCCCAAAATGAGCAGTTACTGGGACTGCAGAAGCTGTCAGCACCTGCCACTCAGCGACTCCATGACTCCCGCGTCAGAGCCTATGACTACATGCCAAAAACCTGGGGAGAAAGGGGAGAAAAACAAATCAGACAAAGGGTTAGCATCTTCTGCTGGGGCCTGTCATCAGCACTTACCTAAGGAGCACTGGGCAGTGCAGCATGGAATGCTGTGCTCAGATTTGGGTGATGGAATTTGATGGTGGCAGAATAAATGAAAAACCCAGTCAAGCACCGCCAGCCCTAACCACAGGACGTGGAGAGCTCCTCTTCCCACAGCCCTGAGCAATTAAAATCCCCCCGGACTTGAACATTCCCTTGCTGAGGCCGGGCTGTCTCAGCTCAGGGCCAAAACCACACCTGCATCTGGAGACGACCACCAAGAGAGGCACTATCCAGCAAAGCTCGGCTGAGCTTCTGGCAGCACAGGGAACCCACCCGCCCAGGAGAGGCGGGAAGGCTCCGAGGAGATTTCTCTGCAGACTGTCTCATTGTGGAAAGGGAGGTTTTCCAGGCAGGGGTTTCATTACCATTTTCCAGGGGCGAATCGGGTATTAGGGCAGAGCACTGACATCTGGTTTTGTGAGCAAGGAAAGGATTCTCGGGTTAATTGTGCTCACGAAGGCGTGGACACAGGAGACCAGCCTGTGCTTACCCAGACCTGAGACAAGTCCTAAGGACAATCCTCAAGTCAGACACTGAGCTCATGTGTGTACCAAATCCCAGCTCCTTCCATGCCTGGTACCGCTGGTGAGCTCCCTGCAAGGAGCCCAGCTCAAGTCCAGGGAGAGGTTGAATGTGCTTCCCAATCCAGCTCTCACCCAACTCCTCTTTCTCCCAGCCAAGCACCAGCACTGAAACATCACCTAACACTGTTCACAGAGCTGGGAGAGCTACAAACTTCTCCACGAGTCCCAAGGAACAAAAACCTGGGGAGGGATTACTGTTGCCCTTCATGTTCTTAGAGCTGCTTAGTGGGGAGTGTGATCCTCACTCTTGGCTGGATTCTCAAAAGAGATGAGAGTCATTGGCTCTTTTTAAAATTAAAAATATTCTCCTTTTCTTTCTCTTCCTTCATGTTCCCTTCTTTGCTCTCCACCTCCCCCTCTTCCCCCAAGCTGTTGGTTGAGATCTGAAAAGCAGTTCATGAATTGCTCAGGAGCTGGCAGAAATTAATAAAATGAAGCTCATTTATATTGAAATGGACTCATTATCATGCCAGCTGCCAATAATTTCCAGGAGGGGAATCTTGCTGACAAAAAAAGGTCCTACAGGCAAGAGGCTCCCCACCTGCATGGAGCGCACGGGGAGCAGCCCTGCCACGTGCATTCCTCACCTCCCAGGAAAAGGAAGTGGGACCATCTCTGCTTGGATCCTGCCCCAAAAAACCTCATTGAAGGAAGAACAGAACAGACACAGCTGAGCATTTCATCAGATCTTTCACCCTGACGTGGCTTTTGAGGAGTTTGTAACTCCATGAAAGCTGCTCCAGGGTGACACAAACTCTGAGAATCCAACTCCAGCACGGCCCGTTCCACACACCGGCAGTGCTCCTGCAGCAAAACCCCTTCTCTCCTGGCAGTACCTTGTTAAAAGGGGATGCTTGCACCTGGATCCTGCATTATCCAAATCCTCAGGCTGCTCCAGTACAGCTGAGAGGCTGGCTTTGCCACAAATAGATGAGTACTGGGCATGCACAGCTTCTCCAGAAGACAAGGATTTATCATGACCCATCGACTCTTTCCTGAAAAGTTTTGCTCCCATTACCTTTTACAACTTGGACAGTCTTTCCTGAATTAAACCAATCCATACTTTTCAAGAAGAACATCAGTTTTTCATACTTTGTCTGATGCACTGGAACAGTCCTCAGTGTCCTGCCTGGTTCATTCCAACAGCATGGGCTCTGCTGCAGCAGAAATTCTGAAGTAGCCTGTAGCAAAGCCTTCCTTCCAGCAAGGGCTTGGGAGGTCCAGCAGGGCAAAAGGTGATGCCCCTGTCAGAGGAGCACCCTGTTGTTCTTCACCTCTGCTACCTGCAATTCCAGGTACAGAAAAGAGCTCTGACTGCCACGTGCTGGGAGCAGCCTGCAGTGCCAAGAGTTTGGAGGAAAAGCCAGCACACCCGTTTTCTTTCTGCTTGTGGACACTTGACAAGAACATTAATGGATGAAAAGTATGGAATCTGTAGCTTTCTAAAAGCCTCCTTTTCAAAGCACAACCCTTCCTTTCCAGCATGAAAAAAATCACCATGCAAGTACATCCCCTTGTCCTGTGAACAGGAGAAGTTGGCAAGAAGAACGACAGCACTCTTTCAATTCTATTATTACTTTTTCCTTTTATGAGGCATTATTTTTGTCAGATTACAAATGTAATCAGCTGGTTGTTAAGTAAATCTTCATCCAGTTTGGAGAAGCCCTTGGTAACTTTACCAGCAAGGATCAGGATACACACACAGAGACAGGAAGCAGCAGTCATTCCACACAGAAACTACCCCATATTCAGCAGCAGCTCTGGGCTCTATTCCCCATCCACAATCCCAGTTCCACACCACTGTAACTCCAGTGTTCGATTCCATCTCCTGAAATGGAGAATCAGGCCTTTTATTTGTGACTGGAGGCCATACTTTGTCAGTTAATAGTTAGCTAAAAGGAACTGCTGCTGAGATCAGTCCAGGCAATCCCCTGCCCCGAGACCGAGGCAAATGCTCTCCTGTGCTCCAGGGTTCCAGTGGCCTGGCAGCCCTGGCCATCCCCATCCCACACTCCTGGGCTGCCCTCTGCAAAATAAACCCACAGGAGAGGGAGCACAGCACAGCCTGAGCTGGAAGGGACCCTCAGGGATCAGAGTTCAGCCCCTGGCTCTGCACAGACACCCCAACGATCCTCCAGACCCTTCACCATCCTCCTGTCCCTCCTCTAGCTGCTATTCAGTAGCTTCAGATCCTTCTTAAACTGCAGTGCCCAAAACTGCCCCCATGCCTCAAGGTGAGGCTGCACCACTGATGGATCCATGGATGGAGGGATGGATGGATGGATGGATGGAGAAGAGACTGCTCCATGCCAGATCTTTGTTCAGAAATGCAATTCAGAAATGCTCCAAGCTTCCCTGCTCTGAGTGTAGACACTGAGCCCCAAGACCAACGTTAGAGGATTGCAGGAGCTGGTTGACTTTTAAAGCAGTGAAAATAAATGACAAACGTGCTCCTCTCTGTGTTTTCTTTCTATGACATTTAAAATGTCATAGAAGCCTTTTGTTTGTGAGAAAAATTAATTTCAAACCGAGTACGGCTGGTGAGAAAAATTAATTTCAAACCAACCACGGCTTACGCTACCTGTTGAGGAGAACGGCTGCTCCTGAAACTGAAGCCTGGTGACAAAGACCATGCAGGAGCTGGGGGGCCTATCCATACATCCCCAGGAACTGGCTGGCAGAGCTGGAATTGCAAAACCTCCTTGCAGGCGTCTCACTAACAGGCAACCTCCGTGTCTGTCACGGCTGGGAGAACAATGCTGGTGATCCTCCAGATGAAGAGGAGGGCAGAGAAAAATAAACCCACATTCCCTTTGAGAAGAACTCCTAAAGGGGAAGGTGTGGGAAGCCCCGCTCCTCCAGCTGGAGCACCACCCCTGTGACAGTTTCCAAGGGAGGGAAGAAAAGGCAAAAAGAGAGGGAGGGAGGTTTGTCAAGAGACCTCCACAGAGCCAACAGTCAGCCAACTCCAAGCCCCAGCTGAAGGGAACCAAACCAGGAGCACAGCACTGACAAAGCACCGCGGGGCATTGGCAGTAAATTAATGGCAGAGCAGAGCAGGTAGCCCAAGGGAAAGCCCCCCTCTCTAGGGTTTCTATATTTATAGAGGGAATGGGAATAATTGACACCTCTGTGGGTTTGTTTGTTTTTCAGTCATTTTTACAACTATCTGAGCTTGTTTTAACTCTTTCTCCTTCCCTGCCCTTTTATTTTTAATGGTGGGAAAATCCCCCTTTCTGCCCTGGGGGAGAATCTGCAAGGTTTTACACGTTTCCAGCAAAGGGCAGAGCAGGGGGAGGATTCTAATTTCAGATCATCAGACATAAGCAAATCTATGGGAAGCCACAAGGGCAACTCCCTGGAGCCTGTGGGGCAGACTGAGCCCAGTCACGAGGGAGCTGCAGGGAAGGAAGAGCCCACTTGGCCTCCATGGAGGCTGCAAGAACTGCGTGTACATTTATATGGTACTTAAAAAAATAAAAGAATTCCCAAAATGCAGCTGAAAGAGAAAATAAGGTGTGGCTTGTTTATTTACCTTTAGGTTCTGTGTTATTGTTATTACACTTTGCTTTAAAAGGACTTTCTGCTTGTGCCAAATGAGCAGAGAGCTGCTGATACACAGCAAGGCTGGGATGTGCCAAATGCACTAAAAAGATGGAGAAGTAACAAGCAAATGTTCAAGCCAGAAGACAGAGCTCCAAATGGATCTAAGGGAGCTCCCACTGTACAGCCAAGGAGTGGGATCTTGCCTGCACAGAAGAACCACCCAGCACCATAGGCTCCAGCAATAAAAATCTGAAATTTTGAAACCCTTGGCTTTGGTGACCAAGGAGACAGGATGTGAAGGATTAAAATGCTGTGGAAAAAAATTAAGGGCAATAATTGTGGTAGGGGGAATTGGAGAGGAAGTGCTTAGTGTATCTCCTCATTTAGGCACTGAGGTAAGTAATCTGATTTTCAAGCAATGCCAAAGACCTCACACAGATCATTAAGATGGTGCCTGAGATATGAAGTATCTAATTTTAGATACCCTGACTTAAGTAATAGGGAGGGATTCCAGAGGTCTACGGAAAAACCAGTGTGAAATACAGCTGAGGCAAAATCAGCAGAGCTTTCCCACCCCGATCCCCGGCTCTCTGAGGGAGCACAAGGAACCTCCCTGAGTACCAAAGCTGTGTCAGGTACCTCCGTTATTGCTTTAGAACCGGGAGAAAGGACAGCAGAATAACTTCCGTGCCCAGGCCACAGGGGAAGCACAATAAGGAAAAGGATTAAATTCAAGGACGTCCTTTGTAGATGACAGCATGACTTGCACACGTTCTGGCACCAGGGTCTCTCTGTGAGCCTGTGCTTTACATCAGCACGGCTCAGGAGTCACTGAGATCGCTCTGGGGTGGGCAGGGCTGGGTTTCTGCTGCCAGGCTCCCCAGAGTGCCCTTCTCTCCTGGCATGCAGCACTCCCAGCAGCAGCACGGAGATCCCACACAGCCACATTCCCAGTGGGAAAGGGCACAGGGTGACTGAGGAGGAAAGCCGTGCTCAACCAGCACAAAGCATGCATTGCACATCCCCAACTTCCCAAAAATCAGAGTTTACTGCCTGATGTGCAGCAGCACCACAGACTGGGTGCTCTGCTGGGACAGGGACCAGGGAAGAGCCGTTCACCCAGGTCTAAAGCTGTGACTCCCCACAGGACTGCCACCCTTCGCTGCTCCGGCTGCTGGACACGATGGCAGCAACACAAAGCAGCCTGGGGTGAAGCCAAGCTTCCCAAAACCCAACTGGGAATCCTGACTGCTGTTCAGGTGAGCAGATGCCAGGGTGGCTGCTGCTGTCACCTCCTGCCATCAGCCCCAACAGAGCAGGTTCCCAGGCGGGCGTTGCCATCGCACGGCCCTGCTCCTGCAGTGGGCAGGGAAGGGGAAACCTTTATGAATGCAAAGCTCGGCTGCTCTGTACCAGCTTGGCACTGCTGAGGGGGAGTTAAGCATTCAGGTTTTATCTTGCACGTCCTGACAGAACCTGATGGCTTCAGTTTGTCTGGGCTGACCGGTTTCAGTCACAACTCGTCTATCACATCTCCTGACACGGCTCTTCCCCCGGGGAGGAACACACAGAGCCAGGGCCACATGCTGGGTGTTGCTTCTTTCATTAAGAGGGGACAAGACCCATGAGGGATGGGAATCCCAGGGGAAGACACCCTTGGGGCTCAGGGGCTGAGCTGCCACCCTGGGAAGAGGTGGGCAGGGAGCAGAGCTGGAGAAAGGACGGATCAGCAAATGCTATGGAGAGGAAAAGCCAGAACTCCCAAAAGCCAGGCTAAGGCAGCTCAGGGTGGAAAGCTGATACCATCAGCTCTGAGCGTGGCCTCCAAACAAAATGAAGGCTTTGCCTCCTTTTCCAGGGAGTGCAGGGGGGGGAGAGACAGAGGAATCACCACATCTGAGGTTATCAGGAGCAAAATCCTGCAGTCAGCAGCAGCTTTCAATCTGCATCCCAAAACCATGAGAGAAGCAACCACAGGGATATGAGCAAGAATTTTTATATTAAAACCTGCAGATCAGGATCCTGCCTGGGACTGCAGAAAAAGTGATCCCAGCAGTGATGTATCCATCTGTCTGTCCATGGAATGCAAGGCTGGAGAGCACAGCTGAGAGATGGAACAGGGAATGACACGGGAAGAAATGGGAAGTGGAATAATTTCTGCCTGCTACTCTTGATCATTCCCTGCAAAAAGGTGACCTATTTTCCAGGGGAGGAAAGGCAGAAGACACCTTTCCAGGAAACTACTAGTGGAGCTGAAGATGACAAAAACTGACACAGGAATTATGATCTGCACAGGAAACTTTGCACAGAGGTTGTGCTGAGACAACAATTGTCTCATTCGAGTTTTTTTCATGTTTTCAGTGTTGACACATAAAAATGAAATGTGCTGGGATTTGTGCTGAGGACACGAAGCTGGAAACAGCCACAGCTCAGAACAAGACCTTTTGTCTCATATTGATCCCAGAGGGCCACAACCTTCCGGTGTGACGGAAACGCCAGGAAAAGCAAATGTAAATCAAAGGATGCACCGAGCAGGACTTGCCTGGCAGAAAAACAGGAGTGTCTGATGCTGCAGAGGACACTGAGCTCACCTGGAGTGTCACATGCAGCCCTCAGTGTGGGCAAGGTTTACACAGAGCAGACACCTTCAGGAAAAGCAAGGCCAAAGTGAAGCTTCCCTCCAAGAGGGGCTCAGGACAACAAAAGTGCTGCAAAATGGAACCGAAGCAAGGAGGCAGCTGAGCAGCCTGGACACAGCTGGAGGATTCTGGGGATAAACACTGCCCTGGGTTCCTCACCAGCCTCAGTGAGACCCACGGATCACAGCTGCACCAAGGCACAGAGCTCGTCCTTCCCAAACTCAAGCAGTTCTTGAGCAACAGGAAAAAAACCAACAAATCCTCCACAGGTTGGCAGCACCACGGTTGGTCCAGGTCCTCCTCTGGCTCTGCAATCTGTGGTCAGCAAGGGGAGAATGTTGTTGCTGGCACACAGGAGCTGCCTGTGGGCAGTGCCAGGTGACCAGCTGCAGGGCTGGTACCCGTGAGCTCCTGCTGTCCTGCATAGCACACTGCCAAAACCAGCTTCAGCTTAGTTCTGCCTTGAAAATTACTCAAAAAGCAGTGCCAGAGAAGGAGCAAGGAGAGATGTTCCAAATCCTGGACAGGAGTATTTCAGCCCCAGGCTCTCGTTGCCTTTTCATGCAGTTACTGCTGGCTATAGTCACACAAACAAAACCCTGAGCTGAAGCACGGAGAAATGGGGGGGTTTTTTAGCATTCTAAAGAATGTGTCAGAAACGCAAACTCCTCATAAAACAACAGCTATGCCTCCCCCAAATGCCAGCCTGGGCGGTATCAGCCACACCACCGAACAAAAACACAGCAAATCTGCACAGCACTTCAGTGCCTGGACGTGGCACTCAGTGCTCTGGGCTGGGGACAAGGTGGGGATTGGGCACAGGCTGCACCCCGTGACCTTGGAGGTCTTTTCCAGCCTCAATGATCCTGTGATTGATATTTGCAGCAGCAGCAAGTGCCATTCCATCATTTCAGTGCTTCACGCTGGCCCAAAATAGCCCTGGAAGAAAATAACTAGTTTCCTCTTTACATTTAAGGAGCAGGAGATTATTTTAGTGGCTGAGAAAGCCACTGGTATTTTCTGTGGCATCGTTCCCAGGCCCAATGAAAACAAACCCCATGGTAGGTGCACACATGATGTATCTGTGGACACACTGACCAGAGACACCTTGCCTTCGTTACAGGGGAATTATTCAGCCCACCTGAGCTCACAGCAGCTCCTGAATGGCTTCTGTCCCCAACAGAGCCACCTCCAAGCTGCAGAGAAGTCCAGCCTTTCCCAGTAACTTCCCAGCACTGGTTTTGTCTGCATGCACACAGCTCTCACTGTGCTCCTGGTTAAAGCAACTTTTACTCAAAAGTGTGTTAAAAATGCCATCAGGGAGCGCGGATTTCCTCTCGAGAGATGCTTTTCCTCCCTCCTGAGCCAAAGCCACCAGAGAGGTGACTCTCCCATGCCTTCCCCTCCACCAGCAGCAGCCACAGCTATGTCTCCACACTGATCCCACAGACCCAGGCCAGAAGCAGTAACTTGTTTTTTGCAGCGAGTGGATGCACCTCAGACACAAAGTGACTGCTGCCATTTCCAAGGGAAGCCCTTTAAAGAAGGGACAAAAGAGAGAGGCAAAGGACACCCTTACAGCAGACCTAAACAAAGACTCCATGGTTCTGCACCAGCCCTTGCATCTCTTTTGGGAAGGCAATAACTTTTGTTCCAGTTCAGGGGGTTTTACCTGGAACTTTTCAGCTCTCTACTACAGAGTCTGCCCCACAGGTGCTCTGGAGACCTCTGGGTGTTTTACCATCAGACAGTCTTGGTCTGAAAAGATTCCCTTATCACACACATCACTGATGGGCCGCACATCCTTTCAAGTCACCCATGAGCAATATCAAAATATTTCAAATGCAATTCCCTTCTTTACTTGTTTTCTTACGTTTTTTTCCACCACTTTTCAGAGCTGACATACCTACATAAGAAGAGGAGGAGGAGGTAAAAAGAAAGCATATTTTGCACTTTATTATTTACAGATTTCAATCAACTCCTACAAGATCTTTCTCAAGACGTTATTCCCTGTGCATTAAAGGAGGAAGGACAGCTCTGTGCAGCACAGGAATCAAAGCACAGCCAGACCTACATCACAAATATTTGCCAGCACAGCTGTATTCAGTGCCGTGATGGAACATGACCTCTGGCTGTGACTGCAGAGGCCACTGCAACACGGTTACAGGAACAAAATTATGATGTGACTTACAGGAACACATCTCCGTTTTAGTTCCAAAGAAAACCAAGCTCAAAAGCAGCTCCTCCAGCAGCAGCACAACCGCTCCCAGTCTTCCCGATGGCTCCCATCTGCAGGGCTGCAGTGGGGATGGGCACAGCCCTGGGCTCTGCCAAGGGAAGGAGAAGTGTCTCTCTCCCTGCAGAGTGCTGACTCCAGCCTTTTCTTCCATGGGGAGCTGCCAGCCAAGCCTGTGCACATCGGGCAGCTCGGAACAAGCCGCCACACGAGCAGCCCGGCGAGCTTCCGCCGCACAACAGCAGCTCTCCAACACCCCGCCCAACAGCCACGCTGCAATCAGGGGAAAATCCACCCAATGGGCTCTGCACCAGGCCCCCGAAGGAGTGATGGGGTTTGAAGAGTGGCACACGGAACCAAAGAGCTCAGCCTGGCTTGTGACATCTCAGAATTGCAGAGGGAAATCTTGCTTTGCCTCATGCACAGGAGTTTCACACCAAGAAGGAAAAGGTCAAAGGGAGCAAAGAACAGAGGGCAGAAAGTCTCAGAGAAACAACGTGTTATTTCTCTGGCTTTCCCACAAACCATTACTCCAGGGGTCATTTTTAGCACCTTTTCTTTGGCCCTCAGCAGCCAGGCCAGCTCTGCTCGCCCTTCTCAGGGGCTGTCCTGCCTGGGCTGGGCTGCTCGAAAGGCTCCTTCTCCTCATCCTCTTCCTTCCCTTCTCCCTGTTTGGTCCCGGGAGACCCAGCAGTGCCAGTGAAGAGGAGGAGGACGAGGAAGTCAAGGCAGTTCTCTGTCATCTCCCAGCACCACACCAGGTCACGGTCCCTGTCTCACTTTCCCAGTAAAACAAAAAAGTGCCCTTTAAAAGAAACTCACAATAAGTTTTGCGAACACCCTTGTTGACAACTTACATGTAATTCCTTGAAATACCTGGAATTCTCCCAGCAAAGCACCCAAGAAGCAGCCAAACCTTCTCGGTCCTCTGCAAAACATGTTCATTGCTCTGAACTGCAGGGAGCCGAAGGAAGGCAGCACAGGCTGAAGAAATCCACCCCTCCTGGTGCCATCTGTAAGGCTGCAATTAGCTACCGGTAGTTCTGTAACCCTATATAGTGCAGCAAACAGAAAATCCATTAACTGGGACGTTTTTGTGGGATTTCTGTCAGTTTGATTGTTCCAGAGGCTTGTATTTATAGAGGATACAAAAAACCTGATGGCCTCCTTTGTTCATAGCGTTTCACAAAGATCCACCAACTTTCAGGGTTCAATTCAGCTTTAATTATTAGATTAATAATTATGTAAACAGGCAGTAAATCCCTTTTGAAGACAATAAAAACATTCGTAGAGTAACTTAGTGCTCAGAAGTGGAGTGATGCTCCTCCAAGCATCATCCAAAATCCCAGTGCGCCAATTAATATTGGGATATTGTTTGGCCTGACCATTTACCAGCACAGCAGGTCACGGGGGAGGAGTAATTTAAACCAGCCGTGGAATGGTTTTGAAAGAAGACAAATAAACTACGACGGTGAGGGCTGGAAATGTGGTTTGAGGCCCATCTCCACCACCCTCGTTCCCCGTGAGCTCTGCTTCACCTGGGCAGCGGGACAGGGGGAAAAGGGGACTCATTCCTTGGATGGGGTGGTGGGTGGGAAGAGGGGTCAACAGCAGCACCGGGGTGAGGAGGGGCACAGGGATGAGGGTACCACGGCTGGTGTGGCACAGGGGAAGAGAAGAGCCCCTCCACCAGCCCCACGGACAGGGCTGTGAGCACAGGGAAGCAAGCCCTGAGGTCTGGCACGTCCTCCCTCCGCCCAGCTGTGGGAAAGGAGGGAAGCACTCCATTATCGCTCCTCACACAGGCTCCAACATGCCTGAACCTATTCCCTGACTCTTAAAAAAAACCCAAACAAGCCATGAAAAGGAATGTATAATCACTTGGCAGGGCACCTCTCTGCTCCAGCTTGCAGGCTCTGCCCCGCCACGTTCTTTTCCCAGCCCAAGGTGACTTGTGAAACATTTCACACAATGGGCACCTCGAACCTTTCAGGGGAAACAACTTTCCAGCCCCGCTGGCAGAACAGGCCCTTGCTGAGGGCTCCAGCAAGGAAAGATGCCCCAATGGGATTGCAGTTAATCCCTCCAACAAACAAAACGGCTGGAGAACTCTGGGAAGGTTCAGTGTGAGGAAGTGTCCCTGCTCCCAGGGCTCAGCAGGGTTAATAACCAGCTCCCCTCACAGCCCCACACATAAATACACAATTTTGGGGCACAGGGCTACCGCTGGGAGTTCACGCTCAATAGTTCCATTTTAGTTTTCCTCCTTCAGGCCTGACTTCCAACTGCGTTCTGAAAAGGAAACGAGTCCTGGGCTTGTTTGAACAAGTGGGCAACACCTGCTCCAGGCTTTTGGCTTTACTGCATTGTCTGGGGTTTGGGGTTTGTTCTTTAAAGCCCAACCTAACAGGCTTAGGGAAAAAAAAAGAAAGGCCCATAACCAGTTGCAGGAATAAGAGAGAAAAAGACTTCATTCATTCCCTCCTTTGTTTTCAGGAAACTTACCCTGACATTTCTTTGTTAAGACATCAGGAAAGCTGCAGAAAATGCAAACACAGGCAGGATGGATGCTTCAAAGGGAGAAGGTACAGCCCTGCTTTGGCTCCGGTTTCTCCTGACCCAGCCTCTGTTCTGGGATATTTCTGTATCAGAGAGCCCGTTTTACTGGAACTCTGAACACGGCAGCATCCTGCCTGCCAAGTGCAATTTGTTTATGCAAGGTTTCCAGAATCCATCTCCTTCCCTTCCCCAGCAACGTGCTGTGCAGTCAGAAGGGAGACACTGAGATGTCACCAGGTGAGAGCCGGGCAGGGCTGAGCACTGCTGGGGTGGGAAGGGGCTCCCAGAGGACTCCAGGGACGCTTCCATCCCAGCCCTCACGTGCCTGAAGTTCTGCACTGTGGTTCTTACTTCACCAGTGAGGATCTCCCGGCTCGTTTTTCCAGGGAACTTCCAGATGAAGATTAACAGAGACAGGAGGAGAGCTCCCAGGCCAACCTGCCAGCCGGTGACTCCAGCCTAAGTTGAGTTAGGAACCGGGAATCCCACAGGAACACTGCTTAGAGGTTTTCTCCGCTTAAACATGGCCCAGCTGCGTGAAACAGAAGAGAATTATTGATCGGTTGGGGGTGATTTTGCCCAATTAATTCATTAAGGAGTTTGGGGGGAATATTCCGGAGAACGCCACATGCTGTGAGCACATAAATTACATGTCCCACTGTACATATTTCCTAACTTAGCCTGTATCTAAAGTAAGTAATAAATAACAGCACTGAACACAGTTCTTAGCACCAACATAGAATTAAAAACAGCAAAGTGCTGTTAATTTTGTTGATTCCTTTGCTGTGCAGGTTGATGAATTCCTGTAGAAGGGTATCATCCACAAGGACCTTGCACGACTCTGTTGGGAAAATTTCTAGGGATGTACTCAGCAAAAGACAATGCACAACAGTACATAAAGGTTATGTGCACCACAAAGGGTTGGACTTTGCACACAGAGGAGAATAAATCAGAATAAATCCCATTTACTATCATGACAGCGAACTATAAATTTTAATTTAGCTGATGGGAGACCAAATATTGACATCCCTGGACTAGACTGACCATGAAGTTTTGACTGATGTCACACAAAGCTAACCTGATGCTTAAACAACAACAATTAATAAGCTGTTAGCTACACCAGCCTTAAAATGTCAAAATTCTACCAGGATTTTCCCAGTCCATTCAGGTAAAAAAACATCAACGCAAGAGCCATCCAGCTTTCTCAAGATTACAGTGCCTTTCATGAAAGAAACCAGCAGCAATGCTACCTGCCAAGGTGGTAAATAAAATTAGAACTAGAATAATAATAAATTCCATTTTTAATCAGGGAAAATGCCAGAAATAATTAAAAATTAATAATCGTTATGAAACCCAGCTGAATTATTTGCTGATTTAAAATTAAAATGGTCCTGCACTGGACTAACGAAGAGTTATATTTAGAATATTTTCAAGTTTCTCCTACTAAAAACAGCACAGCCCGACGTGCATCCGCCTTCCTGATGCCACAGAACGGTGGTTATCTGCACCGGGCTGCGAGAAGCTGAGGCACAAATGGTCATTTAGCAAAAATCCCCACTCACTTTGTGTAAGAAACCCTGATAACCCAGCCCAGGTGCAGCGTTTGAAAGTCTCTCAGGGATCAAGCTGCTCACACACATTCACACGTAATCCTCCCAGCACCATTCCAGTGCCACAATGGAAATTAAATAACAGCTCTCAAGTGCAGCTATTGAGATAATCACGCTCAGGCAGGGAAGGAACCAGCAAGCACCAGCCCTCCCATCCACGATTCCCAGGGGGAACAGCTCATGCCAACAGGTGGCATTTCAGATCCTGCTCCGTGGAGCTGAATAAACCCGGGGTTGTGCATGGCTGTCCCCAGGGAGCTTCATTTTCTGTCCTTTCTCTGACAGGATAACCTGCAGCGCTCACACGCCCCGGTGTGTTCCCCACACTCAGGGCCACCACTCATCTCCACGTGTTCAACGGAGAACACTCAGCTCAGAGGTGGGGGATGTTTATCACAGAAGGGCAGGGGTATTTAATGCATATTAAAGGCCCCTTTTTCTCCCCCAGGTTTTCAAATTCTAGAGGATTCTGTTCAACTGCAAGCCAAAAATTTCAGCACGCAGCAGCACCCTGGCTGCCTGACGGCGTTCATTGTTTATTCCGTGGTAAAGCTCAAGCAAAAGCTGTGTCTGAGAGAGAAGGTGCAAGATTAGGGCTCCACTCTTCAAACTAATTCCAGGGATCCACAGGCAAGCACCTGAAATCGCCCTGTGCCTCAAATCCCCTTTTACAGCGGAGAAATTCATTTCCTGTCTCACTGAATAAAGCCAGAATAAATCACAGAATGGATTGGGCTGAAAGTTTGCTCAGCACAGTGCAACTTCATCTGAGCACCACAGAACTCAAACTCACTCTGTTCCACAGAAAAGGCCTCTCAATCCAAGTGAAAGGAGTGACACTCATCTCCAGAATTTGGCTGCTACACAGACTTGTGGGACCCACTCAATTACCTTCGGATAATATTGCCGTAAATTGTGGGTCAGGCATAGTGGAATATGAATCCCTGGCCTCTGGCACTCCTCTACTGAGTTTAAAAGGAGAGGTTGGACAAAGACAATCCTCTTATTGCTCTGTCAGTTTTACTAGCAGAGACTCTAAATGTGAAATTTGGTCCAGCTTGAGCAATAAAAAGTGATTTTCATTTCCAGTCTCCCAAGAGCTCCAGCTGGGAGCCTCACCAAGCTCCAGGAGTTTGAGAACTCGGGGCTTTTGAAGGCCCTTTGAGTGAGGGGCTGAGAAAGAGGTCGGAGAGGCTTCCACAGAAAATGGGATTAAATTTTCGAGACCTCTGGAGAATTTCGCTGCAACCCTCACGGCAACACGTTGTGGTGCCGTCTGGTGCGAGCGGGGCTGTGAAAAGCAGGAGCTGCCAGGGAGGCGTGAAGTCTGTCCCTTCTGTGCCCAGCTCCCAGCAGCGTGGGGACGTGACTCACATCTCGCTGCGCACTGAGCCAGGCAAGACATTTCCTTGCCATTTAGACAATGAATCAGGAGCTCTGTGAGGAATACAGCCCCTATCTTCCTGTATTCAAAAACAATCTTATTTTTAAACAGAATGTGATAAAAGGGTAGTTTTATATACCTGCTGAAAATGTTCTGATCCTTGATTCCTTCTCCAAAACCTCGAACCACAGAGCCACAGAATATCCTGAACTGGAAGGAACCCATGAGGAGCGAGTCCAGCTCCTGACCCTGCACAGGACACCCCAACAATCCCATCACTTTCCTGAGAAACACCTGGCCTCTCTGGGATGTGTTTTACTTTTTCTATGAATAACCGAGGCCCAAAACAGGTTACAGAAAAGTCAGTGGAAGCAACAGGTAGGCAGAGGTTTTGAAAAACTGCTGCTGCTCCCTTAAGTGACTCATTTTGGGGCTCAACGAGCAAAAAGTGCATTAAAATTTCAAAGGATTCCTGCACAGAAATAGCTCTGCACAGCTGGAGTGGCTTCAAGTGAGATGCACACTCTGATGAGCAGGTTCAAGATTGCTCTGAGAGAGCTGAATATCTGCAATCTTGTCTGAATGCCAGGTGAGCTGTGCTTCTCCTGAACCCACTGAGGGAACGTGGGCTGGGCAGCCATCTCAAACCCAGGATGATCCCACCTCGGGATAAGCACAGCACAGCTTGGGCAGGTTCTGGGGACCAGAAGGAAGAGCCCCTTGACACGGGAAACCCTGGAGCTCGGACTAGGATCCCATTTCAGTGCAAGGGAGAATGTGGTCACAGGGATGGTAGGTCTGTGTCCCAGAAATGAGGCCAGCTGGGCCTCAAATTAACTCCAGAGGCAATCACTCGGTCTTCTTGTTCCCCGTGTACACAACAGCTCTCGGCAGAATGCACTGGAAACCTGCAAACTTCAGGGGAGGCTCAGGCTTGACATCAGCAGGAATTTCTTCATGGAAAGGGTGCTCAGGGATTGGCAGGGGCTGCCCAGGGAGGTCTGGAATCCCCATCCCTGGAGGTGTCCAAGGAAGGGCTGGACGTGGCACTCAGTGCCCTGGTCTGGGTGGGTATCAGGCACAGCTTGGCCTCAATGTTCTCTGAGATCTTTTCCAGCCTCAGTAATCCTGGGATCCCATGATTCTGAGCCTGGAGAAAGGCCCCATGGGATAACATGGCAGCTCCTGCCTCCCCATGCTGGTGCCCCATAGGAGCAGGAGTGTTGCACAGGGAGCCGGCTTCACCTCCAGCCAAAAGCACCAATGGGAAAAGCCTGAATCCCAAACTGCTCGTGCTGACCCTACAGCTCTGCACATTTTAGTCTGCGGGGGGTTACTTTTAATCTTAATATATTAATTTGCTATTTTGCATGCCTGACCACGTGCTGTCCAGAAGCTGAGGTCTTACTGGGTTCCTTCAAATACTTCAGCCTTTTTTGCCCTGCTCATTTGTCCTCAGTACCAACAAACCTTAGCTGGAGCAGCTCCATGTTTCCCTTCACGGGACACATTTCCCGGTGTTCTGCACTGCTGAATTCTGCAGAGCCAGCAAACTCCACCGAGACACTTCCTGCAGGTTTGTGAGTTGCTGCATCTGTGCTTGGCACACACAAGGGCCGTGTTGTGTAGAAGTGTCTGCCCCATGAGACACCACCCACCCCGGCCACCTTGGGGGCTGTTCAGGGCCCTGCTGCATTTATCCTGCAGGTGTAGCTGAGAGCTCTGGTGTGGGCTGAAACCGGAGCTCCACAGTCACAAGAGGATATGTGATCCCAGATCCAGGGGCTCTCACAAAGCTGGAGCTGTTTTCCCTGTCATCACACACTTGGGATTGGCAATTATTCCGTTTCCAGCTATTTGGTGCTGGTGGGGGAATCTCTGCCCTGCCTTGGGCAGCAGGACAGCCCCAGCTCCCATTTCCCAGGGCACTTAACAGAATCACAGAACAATGGAATATCCTGAGTTGGAAGGGAGTCACAGGGATCATGCAGTCCAACTCCTGCCCTGCACAGATCCCCAACAATCCCACCCTGGGCATCCCTGAGAGCAGTATCCAAATGCTCCTGGAGCTCTGTGGGGCCATGCCCATTCCCTGGGGAGCCTGGGCAGTGCCCAGCATCCTCTGGGGGAAGACGCTTTCCTGATCTCCAACCTAAACCCCTCCAGACCCAGCTCCAGCTGTTCCCTGGGTCCTGTCACTGGCCACCAGCGCAGAGATCAGTGGACCAGTGCCATCCAACAGTGGAGTCAGGTTTTTGGCAGGCACTAAGTGGGTCAGCCTCCTGCTCTCCAGCAGAACTGACCATTGCATACCTGATGAGATCCCTGCAGCAGATTCAGAGATCAGACCCTCTGTCTGACCTCCATCCTGCCCAAATCCTTACCCTGTTCACTGCCAGCTTCTCCCTGCTCCCTAACCAAACCTCTGCCTGGAAAAAGAGTTCCCAACAAGGGCAGCTGTGAGGTACTGGGAAACACGAGTTTTCTCCCTCAGCTGTGAAGCCCCAGGAGGCTGCTGGCACACCTTCCCTGCAGTTTCTCTATTTCCAAATAATCCAGCCTCTTTTCCCAAAGGTGCAGTTCCAGCAGCCCGAGCCCTGCAGATGGATTTACTCTCAAAGTAAATCTTTACTCTCATGCTCCCAAAAAACCCCTTGATTTCTCTCTTCCCATGTGCCCAGAAGCACAAACCAAGGGCGCTGCAGTTTTCTCATGGCCCCAGACAGTCACTGCTTATTCCCTGCATTGCTTCACGCTGTTTGGAAATACAGGCTCAGGGCTGGAGCACCTCCACGGATATGCAGCCTTCTCTTGCCTCAGCCCCTGCTGCGCCAAAGCTGGAGGGCACATTCTAGAGGCACTGGCTGATCCAGGGGAATGCACAGCCCTGACCAGGAGCTCCCAGGGGTATTCCCAATGGCTCCTCAGTCTTCATGGAGTTTTGGACATTTATAGGAATTTCCCAGCTCCAGGGAGCTCAAACCAACTGACTGCAGCTTACTGCTCCTCAAAAATCTCTTATTCCTTTTAATTCCCCTTTTAAAAAAACTCTGCAAACTCCAAACTTGAAGGTACGCTCAGGTAACCATGTCAAGCATAAAGACCTGCTTGAAGCAGTAAACAGGAGCTGAAATGTCAGGGATTCATTCAGGTGCCTCCAGGAATGACAGCTCCGAGGAACACATCACACAGTATGACTTTCCAAATTTTTAAAAACCAGGCTGGTAAATTACAGTGATTTATCACTCCACAACAAAGTACACACACACACACACAAAAGTGCTTCCCAGAAAAATACTACCAAGCAATCATCCAGATGTTACTAAAGCATTAAGATTAATTTGAAAAAAAAAAAAAAATCAGCAAGGAACTGACTCCCACTGGCTTTTTATTGTCATAAATTCTATCCTGCAACTTCCAAGTGAACTGAGTTCTGGATTGTGCCCCAAGTCTTACACCCTGGCTCGGTGTGTGTTTCTGGTGCCTCTGCTGCCCATCCCACACCTCTTGCAGCAGCACCCTCTAACTCACCATGATTGTGGGTTTGTGCCGGTGTTCCTGCAAAACCAAAGGAAAGAACATGGAATTGTCATCCCTGGAGGTGTCCAAGGGAACACCTGGACATGGCACGCAGTGCTCTGGTCTGAGTGACAAGGTGGGGATCAGTCAAACTCGATCATCTCAGAGATCTTTTCCAACCTGAAAGATTCTGTGAGGTGGCTGCACCCAGCGGCTTCCCAGTTCCCTTCCCAGCAGATTCCCAGCTCCATTCCCAGCTGTGGCCTTGCACAATGGGGAACACCTTTGTCTCCATTTCAGTGTCTGAGGGCCTGGGGCACACTCTGAACACACCTTCCCCACCCAGGTTAATGCAAATGAACGGCAGAGCAACTCCCAGCTGGAAAGCAGACAGCACAGGGCTCTTTGTTTTCCCTGTCAGAGGGACTGGGAGTACAGAGGGCTGTTTGCTCACTGGGAGAGCAGGACCCCGGGGTTTCTGAGTGCTACAGCAGTTTCCAAGCTGTGAAGCCAAGCTGCTGTGAGGGTATTTCAGCAGCCACTGGGCAGTGTAAGGTATGGAGGGAGATCCTGACACGACGGGCTCTGTGCATCTCCCAGAAACACTGGAAGAAGGTATTAATACAAAACCTACACAGTTACCTTTCCCCCTCCAATTTCTGCAATTTCAGAGACCCAAAAACCACTTTCTGACTTTGGACAAAATGCTACAGGAAAGGTCTGGCAACTTCCCCAGCTGCTGCAGCTGCAGCTCTGCCTTGCTGGTGCCCTACACACTGCCCAGCTTCAGGAGCCTCACCTTCGGAGGGGTCACTCTCTGCACCCAACAGCTCCAGGAGCTCCTGAAAGGGACATTTCCCTACCCACACAGGAAAAACACCCCTTCTGCTATTCCAGAGTTGGTCCTGCACTTATCATCCAGTACCACATCCCCTCAACAAGTGACTCATTCTCCTGCACCTCATAGGAGAAGCTGAGCCCACCGCTTCCAAACTGTTTGGAAGGGGAAACAGAAATAGAAATGCAGAACAGCTTTCAGAAGAAAAGAACTGATTCTGCCTCTTCAGAAATAAACACAACTGCTCCCAGCCCCACAGCTGCCCACTGGCACCCCTCCTTCCCCTTACACCCACAGAAGAGCACCCCCACTGTGACCTCCACACATTCCTGTGTCCACACGGCTGATCTTCAGGCGATGTCCCTGCCTGCAGGATGTACGTGTGCAGGGTGATTTGCGGTCAGCCCCAAACCAGCTTCCAGAGGTGCTGCTCATTCCCTGTAACTCAGGGGCACCCTGGCAACGCGAGGTGACGCAATTTATCCCGTACCAGCCTTGCTGAAGTGGCACCACGACCCATTTTCCATGCTCCTCCTACAGGCACCCAGCTCCTGCAGCCCAGGGAATGCCTGGTCACTTGTTAAACTCTGTTAACATCACCAGGAGTCTGAGCTGCTGATTACCCACACTCTAGAACCATGGAATTATAGAATTGTTAAGGCTGGAAAAGACCTCTAAGACCATCGAGTCCCACCGGGGGACAGCTGTCTAGACACCACTAGGAAGTGCCAGAGTTGAAGCACCGCTGTTTCCTGACTTCACCAGCTGGCCCAGAGCTCATCACTGGGAACACCACCAAAGGCAGAGAGCAGAGTGGGAACTGCTCTGGGTGCTGGCAGCAGCAGGACCATGGAGATTCCCGAGACACACGAGGAGCAGAGCCCCTTCCCAGGAGCAGGAGCAAAGCTTTCCCTGGGCTCAGCCTGCAGGTCCGAGGATGCACATCCCACCTGATGGGCACCCCCTTCCCCTGCCCAGATCACTCCTTTCCTTGGCTCTATGAGGGCTTTTCAAGCTGCCTGGGAACATCACATCCCAACTCTCCTGGAAAGCCTAACTGGAAGTCTCATGAAGCAATTACACTAAAAGCACTCTGCAGTGAATCAGGCACCTGTCTGGCAGCCACAGCGCCGGCTCATGGGGCCGTGCCTCTGGGGCACGGGCATGCAGGAAGCCTTCGCACGTGGAACAGCACAGCAGCTTCCCCGGGAAGGAAGGAGGGGTTGGCAGCTCTCACAAATGCTCCCCCTTCCTCAAGGCCTCTGCCTCCATCCCGCCGGGAACGCAGACATGCTGCCGGGAGCTGCCGAACCAGGGAAAAGGATGTTCATGTCTGTTTCCAGTTCACTTCAAATTTGAGATGTCACAACCAATAAAAACTACATTCTGGTTCTAGAAACCCCAAAATCTCGTGTGACCTGTGCTTCGTGAGGCACCATAAAAACATAAACATCTACGTGATAACTTCCCCTCTCTCTGCCTGTTCCTGCACTGCTTGTGGCACAGCCGGGCTAATCCCATTCCCACTGCTCTGCATTCTGACCTCCTTAAACAACCCCATGCGAGGATGTTAAAACACTCTAATCTATAAATAATGCATTCCCCTCATCCAGCAATGGATTACTGGGCCATAAAACTCCCTGGAATGCTCCGCACAGTCTCCAGTTTAACAAAATATCCAAGGAAGACACATCAGTAGAGACTTGTCCTCTTTCTTGATGGATTCTTGCAAAGATTTGGCACCACCATTACTTCTGCTCTGGATTCTTCTTTATAATTAATTGTTTAGAAGCTGGTATTATATTCTAGTGACATTTTTTGCCCCCCCCCCCATCAAAGACCCTTTAACTTTTTGAGCTAACAACCCTCAGAACCTGAAAGACCAGGAACTCATCAGAGCCAAAGGGCAGCAATGAGGTCTCGCTGCCACAGGGCTGTGACACACACACAGTGAGGTCACACTTGAGACCCAAGCCAACCTGTTATCTGAAGCGGGGAGCTGCCACTTCTGCTCCAGCTTCTGGCAGGAGGATTCCCAGGCATTCTCTGGAGCAGGCCAGGTCACTGATCCTGCAGGAAGCTCTGTTTTCCTGGAGCTCATTTCCAAACAACCATTGCCTACAACTCAAGCCACAGTGTGTAACTTCATTAGAGACAAATGAGCCTGCTCCAAACGCCAATGCCTAATAGACTCACTGTCACTGCAAAATCAATGCCTCTCCTCAACAGCAATTCCAGCAGGAATCCTACCACTGATTTCCCAGAGCAAAGGCATAAAAAGCTCAAGCAAATGCTTAAATGATGCAAATTTGTGGTTTGGCAGATTTTTTTCTGACGGGCATTTTGGAAAAATAAGGTGTTTCTGCCTCAAAACAAGTCAGGAACCAGACAGGCACCCCTTAAAGAGCAAGTTCCCCAGGAAGTGCAACCAGGCCTGCCACATTTCGGCACCTGATCCCTCAGCTCCCTGTGCCATGCTTAGCACAGCGATTTTCCACACCTTTTCCATAATGCACAGATCTCTTTTAACTCAGTAAGGATGGAGAGAAACAGGCAGCCCAGTGCCACCCACCAAACCTGCTCGCTTCGTTCCACAGCACCGATCACGTGTGGGAATGTAAATCCCTTCTGCAATATTAAAACACCATCCGAGGAACTGGCAGCCAGCTCAGCAACGGGGCTCTGCTCTATGAAACAGAACCCTGAAAGCACATTCCCAACAGCTCCAGAGTGACTTAATTCCCACAAAAAGGTGTGCATTATCCTTTGCCTCTGCCCCGGAGCATTACTCATGGCTGATGGGTTGCACAGCTCTGAGTCAGGACTGAACCCTGCCTGTGGGAAGGCATCCCGTGCCCCTCGGGAAGCAGAAGCCATCCCCGACATTCCCACAGCAGCCCTGGGGACAGCAGGTCAGGGTGGGGAGCCGGGACAGGATGGGGAGCCGGACCCCAGAGTGGGGCCGGGAAACAACGCTGCTGCTCCGATGCTTAGTCACAGTAATTGCAGAGCCAGGGCTCTGTGCTCACATTTCCTGTCACCAACCCAAGGATTAGGCAATTTAGATTCAGAGATAGACCCGGGATATTAAATCGCTTGACAAGTGATTGCTGAAGGGACCAGGAGAAAAATGAGCAGCTCGATACGGAGGAGGTTCCCCCAGACCCAGCTCTGCAGTATTCCCAAATCTTTGGGAAGTGTGAGACCCCCTATCCCAGCCCTCCCCCCTCACAGAGCAGCACTGCCCTTCACAGCCTCCCGGCACTCCCCACCTCAGAGACACCCAACAGAGCTGGATTCAAGTTGAAACCTTTCACGGGGCTCATTTTCAACAATTAAAGAGCATGGCAACCTGTAATTACGAAAAATAAAGCCAGACAGCTGGAGAAGGGAACATCTCCAGTCAGTAACACGATACTGCATTTTCGCTCTGAGGGAATTCAGCTGTGAAGTCCCCAGCTCCCATTCCATCAGTTTGGTGTCCGGGCAAGCAGTGCGAGCCCTGGGACAGCAAACAGCACTTGACAACCCAACTAAACACAACTCAAGGAAAGCAACACCTCTATCCACAGCAGGGAAAGACAGGAGCTGGGAGAGGAAAGCCTTCCTGGCGTCGGCGCTGCGCCCCGAACACATTTCCCAGCTTTATCCGAGCCCCAGCCACTCCCGCTCCCCGCCCGGCTGGCAGGCAGAGCTGGGCTGCCCACGAAGCTCTTACCGCTCATCATCAGCAGCACGAACATCGCTGCCTGCTGTGCTTCCCAAGCCCCAGCCGCCCGTGACAGCAAGGAGGAAGCGCCAGCGTTTCATTCCCTTTCTGCCTCAGAGTGGGTGTAACTCGCAAAGAGTTTCACGCTGAGATGAGATGGGTCAATTGGGTGTGTTTGAAGGTTTGGGGTTTTGCCGTCCCTCCCTTCCTCCCTCCCTCCGTCTCTTCCTCCCTCCCTCTCCTGATTAATTCCTCCCGTCACAGGCTTCAGACGAGCTGCCACTCAGCCCCGCTGGCTCCTGAAATCTGAATTCCTAAGGACATCCCTCCGGGGTGACTTTAACTCCCCAGCGCTGCGAGAGGAGCCAAGAACTAAATCCCCAGTCAGCCCACAGAGACGACTCGCTGCTGCATTCCGAGTGCCCCAGCTCCACAGTCCCTTCCCCATGCACGCTCCGCGGGATTCCACTGCCTTTGCAGGAAGCAGCTCACCACTGAGACAGAAAATACAGAAATTCTGACCTGCTCTGAGCCTTTTGCCGCTGCCCTCGGCTCCCCCGCGACCCTGAGGGTTTCCCTAGGCATGTACCGGGATGGTGCTTCTGGAGAGGAGGCGTTAAAAACACCCCAGCAGCTGCTCCCACCGAGCTGCCCACAGGTGCAGAAGGGTTTCCAGGATCGGGAACTCCAGGGAATTAGAAATTATGCACATATCTGGTTTTACTTAATTCCCTACTTCCACAGAACTGTCTCTGGATTAAGATTTGAGCGGCAGCATCCTCCAGACCAGCTCTGGCTAATGGTTGCTATAAATAAGAAATACCAACACAAAACCCAAACCATCTGTGTTTATCCCGCAACTTCCCCCACTGTGCCTCTGCACCACGTATACGGGAGAAGAAAAACAGGTATGAAACTGCTCTGGAAATGAAACAGACAACACAGTAAATATTCTTTACAAGCAAAAATCAAATTAATTAACAAATTAACATTTACAGCTCTGCGTGGTACTTCGCAAACGCCGAGTATTGAGCAATAACCGTACCCTTGCAGTCCCGCCCTCCGCAACCTGGCAGTGACCGCAAGTTGGGAAAAGGACAGAACCATGAGGAAAAGAACAAAATAAAATGGCAAAAAATACATGCAGGAGCCTGGGGCTGGACAAGCTGGACATGGGGCTGCAAGGATTTAACAGCTGGAGAGAGGCTGTGGGGCTCCACACGCCCAGGTGCTGCGGGTGCACAGCGAGGGAGGAGATGGTTCTATTTTGGGACAGGGACGAGATATCAAAGAAGCAATCTGACATGGCACAGTCACCCTTACACCCCTTGTGACCAGGAACAGGAGTGAGCAGTGAGTTTGAGCCCACTTCAAACAGCAGGTTGGGTTTAATGTCTCATCTCAGCACTCTCAACCTCAGATATTTCCGACAGATCCACCCATGCTAAGCACGAGGTCCCCCCAGGACCACAGGCACAGAGTGCTGCACCTTGACAGCAGAACAGGGCTGAAGGAGGGACGGGATCAGACACTGTTTGGGCTGGGGAGCACTGAAACAATCAATCCTCAACACTGGGGTGAATTTAAACCCAGAATGAGCAAACCAACAACTCCCATGTGCGGGACAAACAAACGGGAGAAGAGCTTTCAGCACTGGGAGCTCACAAACCCTGAGCAGAAGAGCAGGTTTGGCGAGCCATGAGTGACTCAGAGGGCGATGGGGGCTGCTGCTGCCGCCTGCCTTCAGGTCCACTCGGACACAGCCACCTCCAGCCCTCTGGAACAGGTCAGAGCTCCCACAGCGCTCAGCCGGGATTGCTCCCATAGGAACAAGATCGCTCCCATCAGAAAGGGATTGTTCCCATCGGAGAGGCCTCACCACGAGGCGGACATGGCGTGTTACCTACGCCCAGGTGTGCACACGCCAGCTCCCACAGCCACAGTGGCTGCATTGCCACACTCCAAGGAGGGACAGGTGCTTACTCTGACAGATCCAGCGATTGTCTGCAGCGATTTTCAGATTCAGAGGGCGAGAGGCAGCACCACCCTTGTGCCGCCAGTGTCAGTTCCATCTGCACCCAGCCATGGCAGTGTGGGGCACCTCTTCCTGTGACCCAGAGCAAATCTTTGGCATGGCCAGAACTCCCAGGAAAGCATGAGCTACGTGTGCTCCCCTCACTGTAAGAGATGCTTGCAGAAAGCTTCAGATGTTGGTGTGCCCAGTGGCGGGTTTTAAATCACAGAATTTCATTGAAAAAGCCCTCTGGGGCCATCAAATCCAAGCTGGGCCCCATCCCCACCTTGTCCCCAGCCCAGAGCATTGAGTGCCACCTCCAGGCCTTCCTGGAACACCTCCAGAGATGGGGACTCCAAAGCTCCCTGGGCAGTTCCAATGCCTGACCAGCCTTTCCATGGAGAAATTCCTGCTGATGTCCAACCTGAGCCTCCCCTCGCACAGCTTAAGGCCATTCCCTCTCCTTCTGTCCCTGTTCCCTGGGAGCAGAGCCCGACCCCCCGGCTGCCCCCTCCTGTCTGGGAGTTGTGCAGAGACAAAAGGTTCAGATGTGTAAAAGAAAGGCAGTGACTTCCCCTTCAATCAGGACCCACAGCACCGGAACAAAAACCAGCAAGCAATGAACAGCAGGCCTGATGTATGGAGAGAGATTCGTGGCGGGAGAGGCAAGGGCAGCTTCTCCTGAGCCATGTAGGATCCAACCCACCCTGCTCCTGAGAAACAACATGCTTCCTCCAGGGAAGCTTGGCTGGGTGGGTGAGCCGGCAGTGCCCGGGATGGTGAGGGGAAGGTGTGGAGTAGCTGTTCCACAGCAGCCTTGCCGGGAGCCCTGGAGGGCAGTGCCAGGCCCGGCGTGCCCGCTCCCGCTGGGCAGAACAGGCATTTCCAGGCCTGGCCCCGGCTCCCGGCCCCGCTGACACACTGGGATCCACCCTTTTGATGTGGGCTTCCTCCGAGGGCGCGAGCCAGCCCATGTAAACATCGGTGCTCTGCTGCGCCAAGCCAGGAACCACCAAAACCTGTTCTGAGACAGCCCGGCACACTCTGCCCAAAACGGCATGGAGATAGCCGGGATGGTTGCAGGGAATGGCACCTCCAGGAGCTTGAAGAATCGGCCATGAGCTCAGCCCTGCAGCTGGGCACAAAATGACCCTCCCCTCCTCAGCCAAGTAATGACACCACTGGGAAAAGCCTCTTTTCCTTCCATCCTTCTGGTGGGATGAACGCCACCAGTCTGGAGGAGATGGGGGCTGCAGCTCCTCCTGAGGGGCAACTCCGATCTCTGCTCCCTGTAACAGTGACAGGACCCAGGGAATGGCTGGAGCTGTGCCAGGGAGGTTTAGGTTGGATATCAGGAAAAGGTTCTTCCCCCAGAGGGTGCTGGGCACTGCCCAGGCTCCCTAGGGAATGGGCACAGCCCCATAGAGCTCCAGGAGCGTTTGGACAGCGCTGCCAAGGATGCCCAGGATGGGATTGCTGGCGGGTCTGTGCACGGCAGGAGTTGGACTGGATGGTCCTTGTGGGTCCCTTCCAGCTCAAAGCATTCTGCAATTCTATGAACCTTGCAGGGAGCCCACAGGCTCTCCCAAATATTGAGCTGAGATGTGGAGATCCCACCCCAGAGCCCAGAGGAAAAGGTCCCACACATAGCACTTCTCTGCGGTGAAAGGAAGGGAGAGGGAGTCCCATCAGACACAATCCAGGTCTGTATTCCGCATAAAGGTGTGTTTATCAACCCTAATTAGCATCCTGGGCCTCTCACACCCTGGCATACCTGCTAATTAGCACACATGGGTTAATATCATTTTAACAATGGATTAGCACTCGGGGCAGAAAAAAGGGAGTCACTTCAGCACAGTGACTCACCCTGAGCCCCGCAGGAAGGTGAGATCCGAGCAGCATCTGCCACACTCACGCAGGGCTCTGCAGACCGTATCTCCTTAACTAAGGCTTACTTTACAAAGCCAAGGTGCTTCAAAAATTCATGATTGTATCTGTCTTATTTTTCACCTGCACACACAGGTGGCCTTGGAGGAGCGATCTGTCTCCACCATCCAGACAACCGGAGCCGCTCAGGTCTTTCTGCAAGTCGTGGTGGAGTTCCTGAGGTGATTATCACCACTTTGATCAAGCGTGCTTCAGGACACGACCTGGGGCCCACCAGCCACGAATCACCTGTCAGGAACATCCCCAGGGGAACACCAAGGAGCTTCTCCAAACGTCCCATAAGCACAGACCAAGCTGGCAGCGCCCGCAGGCACCGGGCACAGGTCACTGGGGCATTGGTGCCCTTTTCCACAGAATCCTGGAAAAACTGCAGCCCTACAAATGTGGCCTGGCCTTCAGAGTTCCCCGTGGACGATGAGGCCAAGCCATGCACTGGCTTCCACCCTGGAATCCCACTCCTGGTGCCTGTGCAGACTCACACACCTGGCAGGAGCAAAGGGCTGTCTCTGGGTAGGTGGGGACAGTTCGACTCGAGCCATCTTGTACTCAGTCATAAACTGAAGAAGAAAGTTGATTTAGCTTGCATTATTCTTTTTTAAACCTCAGCTTTCAAACTGGATCTCTGATGAGAAACCATCACACCACCATCAGAATCACTTCTATCCCCTCCAACTGATGTTGAACGCTGCCTGCCTTCACTTTGTCCAACAAAAACCTGCAAACCAACCCCTGGCAATTACAGAATGCTAATGCCATGAAAAATTATACTGGGCTGAATGTATCCATACTCGCTGCTATCAGAAAGATTTTCTCAGCCTCATGTTTCTATTTGGGATTAGGAAGGGAGCTGTGAAAGGCAAGTATTGTTCAGTCACCAATAGTTCCCTTTCAGCCCCTACAGAAGTCAGGTAATGAATTACAGGAGGTTTTTTTCCCCTTTGGAGAGGTCAGCAGATATATCAGCTCCTGGGAAAGCTGATCCCTGTTGTTTGGCTACAAGGGGAGCTGGAAAAGGTTCCTAATGAGCTCCAGGGAGTGGATGCTGGCAGCGAGCCAGTACCTTTGCCTGCAAAACCAAGACAAATGACAAGAGGCAGGAACCACCTCTGGCCCAAGCACGAGCTAAAATTTAAGGTTTGCATTTCATGACGCTGCCCATGGCTGGCAGCTCTCGCTCGCAGACACCCAAAGAACATCCTGAGCTGGAAGGGCCCCACAAGGATCATTGATCCAGCTCCTGGCCCTGCACAAACTCCCAATGATCCCATCCTGTGCATCCCTTGGAACGTTGTCCAAAGGCTCCTGGAACTCTGACAGTCTCGGGGCTGTCCGTCACTTGGTGTTGTCACCTCATGGGCAGAGGCGCAAGGACAAGCCAGAGTTCAACAAAACAGAGGCTGCTCCCTTTGCCCATGGGAAGGCCCAAGGAGGAACATTTCACTTCAGACCTCTGATGCGAACACCTCCTCTCATTTTTTTTTGAAGCCAGGCGGTCGCTGCTGTCATTTTCACGCTGCGTTCTGACACACTTCCACCACATCCCTGCCAATAGTTTTAATTTCATTGGAAAAATCAGCTCCGAACAAGAGTGACAAGCTGCACGCTGGTGACGACGCTGTCAAGTGATGGATAATGTAGGTTTACTTTAGCTGTCAAAACTTTTCAACGCTAAAAATAGGTATCACAAGCTTTTGGACTCACTGCACTGAAGCATTAAACACACGGGATATTGACACCCTCAGAAGCGCCCAGAGCCACTCACAGCTGAGTAAAAGCAGCAATGTGTGATGGACAGCAAAGGTCTCGGAGTGTTGCTTGTTTTGAGAAGAGAAAAACAACACGCTGCAGGATGAGATCTCACATCCACGCTGGCCAAAGCGCAGACAAGATGCTGCGCACACACCACGGAACAGAACAGCACAATATGGGGCACAAAGACAGAGAGTAAGGAGGAGAAAAGCTTAGAGAGAAAATCTTGTACCCTCTCATCCCAGCTCTTGGGGCAGATCCTGCGGAAAGGGAGGGCAGAGACCTCCCCATGGCAGCTCTTCCTTTCCTGACTGCCATCCCTCACCTGCCCCTGCCCAGCAACAAAGGGCACAGAGCTGCGAGGCTGGAGAGGATGAGAAGGCAGGGAAAAGCAAGGGGTTCTGCCAGAGGGATGAGATTTCCATGGAAGGGATGAGTCCTCCCCAAGCAGTGACGCATCAGTGGACACCAGCCAGGCAGCAGCTCACCAAAGGGGACAGTGGTTTTGTGGGTAAGGTGGCACAGGAGGAGCAGAGGGGGAAGAGGGACGATTCACAAACAAAATCCAGCTTTTTGAATCCCTCTGAGGCACTGGGATGACAAGCACAGGCAGGGCTGTCCCTGCATTAGGCCAGTATTTATGGCAGAAAGAAAATAAAGCTTCATAAGGAATTACTAATTAGATGTTATCATAACCCTGTGTATAACTGAAGCAGCACTCTGATGTGCTTGGTAAATAATTAGCAAATTAACTTTCACAATGCCCCTGCAAGGCAAGTATTATCCCCATCTCCTGCACGGCCCTGACGGGGAAAAAAAAGACAGTTTGGGCAGATTGTTCCCCTGGCCTGGACAACTGCAGAGCTGCCCAAACACAGGGAAGGGACACCAAAGAGGAGGAGGGAAAAGGGGGCTCAAGGGGGACCCTTTTGCTCTCTACAACTCCCTGACAGGAGGGTGCAGTGGAGGGGGTCAGGCTCTGCTCCCAGGGGACAGGGACAGGAGAGGAGGAAATGGCCTCATGCAGTGCCAGGGGAGGTTCAGGTTGGAAGCATTGGCAGGGGACTGCCCAGGGAGGTTTGGAGTCCCCATCCCTGGAGGTGTCCCAGGAAGGACGGGACGTGGCACTCAGTGCTCTGGGCTGGTGACAAGGAGGGCATCGGGCACAGCTTGGACTCCATGGTCTCAGAGGTATTTTCCAACCTAAATGATTCCATGATTCCATGATTCCTCATGTGCTGGAGGCAGAAACTGGGAGGGGAAATGCCCTCCACTCCCAGCAGACCCAAAGGAAACAACTCTGAGCAACTGCTCCTGCCAGAACTCCTCTGGCCACACAAAGTCTCCCTGGGCATCCAATTCTACCCGCCACCAGTGTCCTTGCTCCCTCCTTCTCCCCCGCAGAGGTTCCTAAAGGAGAAGGGACCAGAGCAGCACCGCAGCCACCCACCCGCAGCCTCCTGGTGTCACCGCCACCTTCTCCGTGCTGTGCGCGGCTGACTGGCACATCCACGCCCAAGTCACTCCCCCAGCAGCTCCCTGCCAAGCCGGGGGAGCAGGGAAGGGAGGGAAGGCAGCAGAAAGGAAGAGGGCAGGAGCAGCATGGCTGCTGTGCCTCTGCGCCGGATGCACGCTCCGAGAGAGGCAGACTCGCATCTATTTTAGATGTGCTGCATAAAAATAAAAGATGCTGGTTGACTGCACATGTTCTCATTTTTAGAAAACAAGCTCCAATTTATTCTTCAATTACAGCCAGATGGTTAAAAAAAAATCCAAAAACCAAACCTCCCTTCAATGTCATCTCAATGAAATGAAGCCCTGACCTGGTTTCAACCTCCCCAGACCAGAGCATGGCACGAGAACCACACCATTAACAGCTCTCTCAGGGGCCCCGACCCCTCACTCACAGCCTGACCCAAAGCCCTCTAGGGTGAGCAGAGCCCTGGACCTCAGGTGCTGCCTAGGGGGCCACCAGCACTGCCCGTCACAGGATGAGTCAGGGTTATAAACATTACAGCTGACACGCAGGGCTGGCACAACTGGACTGACCACACATCTCTGCTCTGTGTCTCAGTGCCTTTCCCTGCTTCCCCTTTCCTATTAAATTGTTCTAAACTGCCCTGCGGGGGCTTTTTCCCTTTTAAAACTCACATCAAGTTACTTAATTGAAGGAGCAACACCACTTTATACGAAAGTAAATGGTGGTTTTCCACTTTTCCTCTTTATCCTCCCCCCATTCACAGCCATGTCACAACATCCCATGTAAACTCTATTTCCATGTATCTGTTGGCAAACCCTGCCTGGAGAAGAGCCCTGAGGAGCCCGGTTTGGTCCCAGAGCTGATCCTGCTTTGGGCAGGGGCTGGCCTGGAGAACCCCACAGGTCCCTTCCCACCTCAGTGACACACTGACCCCCAGCCCAGGGACACTGCCCAAACAAGTGTCAAACACCCAGGATCCCCCATGCCTGGCAGAGAGGACGTAACTCCACATCAAGAGGAGATGAGACACTACCTTGAAGCCTCCTCACAGTTCCTGGAATGGCAGGAACTGGAAAGGACCACCAGGGAACACCTTTAGACAATGATTTTCCATGGTGAGCAGGACAAGGAGAGGAGGAACAGAGCAAGTGAGGGAGAAAAGCACAAAGCAATTGGCAGTGTCTTCTCTGAACTGCAGTCAGAAGTCTCTGGCTATCTTATGGAACCAGCACATTCAAAAGAAAACAAAGAGCCTCTAAATCTTGTTAGAACTCCTTCTTGGAGGAAGCCACAGCTCATTACGGACAAAGCAGGCAAAGAACACCGTGTTTGTGGTACTCCAGCCCTAGCCCTGCTCCTGTGAGCCCATTCCTGGATGTCTGCACAGCAGCAGCAACCCTGAGAGACAACAGGGACAGCCGTGGGTCACACACTCACCTCAGGAAGGGCTGCATTAGGGGCTGGCCTGATTACAGCTTCTGACACCCCTGCTACGTGGCCTTGCCTTTTTACTGGCACAAGTGTGAGGCTGAAGGCTCAGAGATCACAATGTCTCTGAGTGATCCCCGAGACTGAGAGTTCAGACACAGATTAACTTAAGCAAACTCAAGGACAGAGACCTGGCCCCTTTTACTGGCGAGAGCCTCGCATTCTGAAGATCGTAATAGTTCCAAAACTGCTGATTACTTTTCCTCATTTGTACTTTTTTTATTTTTAAAGTCCTGCCTGTTCCTCCTACTTCTTAGGAGGCTTTTCAGTATTTGTCTGTTACTTGAAGGCTAAAGCCTGATTTGGGATTAAACACAACATTTGGGAGGAGGGCTCCAATGCTGCCTGCTGTCACTGTGCCAGTCCTAAGAAGCTTGGAGAGATATCAGGGCAGATCTTGCTCTTTGTAAGGCTGTGTGACCAAAGTTATCTTCCCTTTATTCTACTCCCCACACACACAGATGTGATTAATGCACAGAGCATGGGACGGGTAGTGGTGGAGAGGTTATTAAAGTGGCAATAAATAGGCAGGGAGGACAAAAACACACTGTGGAGCAACTAAAGAGCTCCGTTTCATGGGCTACATTAATTACCCCAGAGCAGAGGTGGGGCAGTGTGTGCTGCAGCATGGCAACAGTGGCTTGGTCACTTGGAGACATGACTTTTATATCCTGGCCCACTTCCCCCTCCCGCAGCCACACTCAAGGCAGATAAGGGAACTCCCCAAACCTAAATAACCACGTTCTGCATTTCAGGGCTCTGCAGAACACGGCTGAGCTCCCTCGAGCTGGGGCCAGGCCAGCACAGAGGGTGTGAGTGTCCATCTCCTCTCCCATTTCAGTAACTCACCAAACTCTGAGCCTCCCACATCAACCACAGACCAAAGCACTGCAGAGACCCCCGAGAAAGCAGAACAAAAGGCACAGGTCTCCTGCACGCTCCCATCAGGGGATCCCGCAGCAATCCAGAGCCTCCCCTCCTCTTCCTCACTCTTACCCTGCTCCTTAAAGTTCCCCTGGAGCATCATCTTGCAGGATGCAAGTTCACAGCAAAGCAGTACAGCCCCACAGCTGGCAACGAAGGGTTAACCAAGGGTGTCCATCCGTCACTGGGCTTGGGAGTGAAGTGTTCTGATGACACTGCTGGGACTACGAGAGAGCCAAACAGGCTCCAAGACGCCTCCTTCCTCCTCAGACCTCTCCAAAAATGACCACATCGGGGCTGCCACATCCTGCCTACCTCTTCCAGCAACCTGGCTCCCGAACACAGCTGGCCAAAACACCACGGTTTTATTTTCTGGCCATCCTGGCTCCCCTGGCTCACTGCACACTGAGCAAAGCTGTTGCAAGGAGGGGAAGGGAACACGTGGCCCTGATGAGGGGGACAGCTCAGGATCAGAGCCACATCTCCACCACTGTGCAGGGAAGCACAGGAGGAAATTTGGGCTGGATTAGGGCTAACCAGGTGCACGAAACACAGGTTGTACTCTGGATCAGTACCATGGTCTGATCCACAACCACCAGTCTTTGCACGTGTTTCAAGCCAGAAGTGCTCAAGCCTTGCTCTTACAGAACCCACCCAAGCACAAAAACATCACAAATGGTATCTCCCTCCCAAAATTCTTTTTGAAAAAAAGGGATTAACTGCTATGTTTGCAATGGAAGAAGCACCAGGCCACAGAGCAGCAGCCCCTCTGGCATGAGTCAACATTTGATACAACAGAGTGGGAGAGAAGGGAAGAGAAAGTGGAAACCTCTCCCATCTTTCTGTTACTTCGCCTTAAATGCACTGTGGTTTATGTCCTCAATAAAAGCCTGTGCATATCTTTCCAACTTAAATGTGGATTGCAACCTCGGGATTACTGCCCAGGCAGAATTAACGTATTAGACATAAAAACCATAACGTTTCATTATCCATTGTAAAGTGCGTGTGCTTTCAGCCTGGGGAGACTGGAAATATCACCCAATTTCACTATCATTTTCTGTTAACTGACTGCCCTGCCACATGTTCCCGCACTCGCATGCTCGGTTTGATGATATAGCAGCCTCCTGGTCTCATTCTTCTTTCTTTACCGTGCTGACATTTTTTTAAATCATGTTTTTCTGTCCTGTTTTTGTCTCTGTGAAGGCACCATGCTACAAAACCACTCGGCTGGAAAAAAAAACTTACCCTGGAACAAAAAAACAGCTCATATTTGTCTAGCTGAAAACACACCATAACCTGATTTCTGAAACAAGGGTAAAAGGCAACACGGAGGCACGAGAACCTCAAACACAACAGGCAAGAAGACTCAGACTCGTTTATGGGCACAGTGGGGTCTGTGGTCAACAGTGAGGCACTAAAGAACAGAATCTCTTCCCTCTGCAGTTTAATTCCTCCTCCTTCTCACTTTTAGGCTGGCTGCAAATTCAAAGATTTGCATAAGCCACAGATTTTTGTCTGTCTCTTTGGAAGGTCAAAGCTGAGAAGCAGCACAACCCCACGCAGGACAAACGGGCCAGCTGGCAGCAATCTGGAGTGACCACACAGGGGAAGTGCGGGTAGGAGCAGGGGCCAGAGAGGAGCCGCTAAAAGCCTGGGTCGCCCTCGTATTGCAACTTAGAGGGTGCCTCAGGGGAATCTTTTCATTTAATCAGTTTTGTGTCTCTGCAAAGATTAGTGACCAACTGTCCCGCTTTAGTGCTGCTGCGTTTCCATCAGCATTCCTGGATATGCTGGCTTGGGTAAAACACGCAGCTGCTGACATGGGCTCTCACAGAAACACTTCACTGGGCATCTCCCCGAAGCCTGAACATTTTTATTCCCCAGAGACCACTCGTTCTGCCCTGCAGGCTCTGCCCCAGGGTGGAGAGGGGAAGGGGAGGTGAGCAGAGCAGGAAGAGGTCAGGCAGGAGCTGCAAACACACCCTCTCCCCAGACCCACCCCAGTCCTTACTCACGTGGGGGTCTCACAGCAGAGAAGAGGATGGGAGGGAAACATTGGCTGTCCCACGTAGCTCCTGGAAGGAAAAAGGAAGATTAAAAGGGTTAAAAAGATTAAAACTTGAAGCGTCCAGATGCACAGAGCTGGTGTTCAGCTGCCTGACCCCCTGAAACACTCCTCATCAACCTGCGGCAGTCAGACTTTTATCACAGGCACCACCTCGACCTACTAATGCAGGGGGGGAAATAATTCAAATCCAAATTGCTTCTCATTGTTTGTTGCAGTTTCTGTCCTGCCAGAGCCACAAAAGCCAATTAAGGTGGTTTCCCTCCAGTCAGCTGCAGGCACTCGGGGCTGCAGGCAGCATTTACTTGTCCGAAAGCAACTCCTTCCACAGGACCCGGGTTCAGCTGATTGTCCCACTACTATTGATTCGAATTTTACAGAGAGCTGGGCTCCCAGCTGAATGCTCTCAGCAAAATTTCACTCAGGATTCATGTGGATCTCACAGAGCAATAACCTGGAAGCGCTGGCAGAGGTTTCACGTAGCAAAACAGAACGTATTTAAAAAATAAATCTCTGGAATGCCCGCACAACGAAAGCAGTAAAAGGTCACTCATCCCCAGCAAATATCATCCCCACACGCTGCTCAGAGATTGGAAACATGAGTGGACTGACAACTCCTGAGCATCATCCAGCCGAGGTCCCCTACAGCTATTCTCCCTGACCAGCACTTCCCATCCCCTCAGGACACGGATCTGTGCGAGGCAGAGCATGCTGAACGCTCCTTACGGAAAATGGTTGCTTTCCCACACCAGGAAAGTGGGAAGAGCAGAGCTTCCCGTGGCCATCGAACCCACCAGAGCGCACTGAGCCCTCCAGAGCCCTGGCAGCTCCCAGGGCTGGGGATGATGTAACACCAGCAGACATCTGCCAAAGAAATCAGCAAGCTCCAGCATGCCTTGCTCCAAACCTGCACAGCAATCTCCACTCCGGAGCAGGAACTTGTACTGGGGTTTAATGCTCTCTCCAATATATCCCTTTCCACAAAGAAAATCTGTGCCCGCTGCTCCAGGAACACACGTAATCCTTGTAAGCAGATGTCAGCCTCCAAAGCTGAGAAAATGACTTTGTTCTTGGGGATCGGGGAATTTAAAATGCGAGAAGTTGAAACGTCCTGATGAATTTGGTAACTTAAACCCCTGGAGGAAACACCTGCTCTCTGAACACACGCCGCTGTTTTATCCATCCATAATTCCCTGGGAATGGCCTTTTGCTCACTGACAATCCAGCAGCCAGGGCCAGACAGCTGGGAAAGAGAGCAGAGAGCTGCCCCAGTCCCACAGCACTGCCGCATGCAGCAGCTCTCAGACAACCCTTCTGAGCTGCTTCTGCTGCTCCACAAGGATCCACCAAACCCAACCCGAGTTCCACCCACCCTGGAGAGACACCAGTCCACTCCAGCAGCCATCTGGGGTCACGCATGCACAGCTACACCTCCCCTGTGCCAGCAAACCATGCACAAAAAACAGCAGCATTTCCCTGGTTTTCACAGCAAGTCAGGCATGGCTCTGGGACATCACAGGGAGGACAAGGCACAACCAGAAATAGAGGATTTTCATCCAAAAAATGGACATAGTAATTTCCTCAGAGATCTGCTTAGTAGAGTCCCATAGGACAAAGTCCTGGATGGAAGAAGAACCCATGAAACCTGGTTAATATTCCAGGATCTCCTCCTCCAGGCTGAAGACTGATACACCTCAACAGGGAGGAAGGCAGGTAAGAACTCCAAGAGATCTGTGTGGATGAACAGGGAGCTCCTGGAAAAACTCAAACACAGAAAGGAGGCCTACAGAGGACGAAAGCAGGGACAGGCAGGCCGAGCGAGAGATTGTCCCACCAGCCAGGCTGGCCAGGGCTTGGTGCTGGTCTGTGGAAGGTGTCCCTGCCCATGGGGGCTGGAATGAGATGGGATTCCAGGTCCCTCCCAACCCAAACCATTCTGTTTCTCGTGCTGGTGCTGCTCTGCCTCAGCAGAGCTGGATTTTCAGGACAGAAAACAGACAGAAGCTCAGCTGAACACAGCGAGTCCCACACACTCTGTGGAGCCAGGAGGGCTCAGCAGTAGAGGGACTGTGTCTGTGGGGAACTCAGTAGCACATCAGCAACACTTTTGGGAGATTTCATCCTGCGAGGGGTATGGAGATCAGCCTGGAAGTCTGAATTCCTGCTGGCGTGAGTCCAAACGACTGGCAGAACTGTGGCTCCGGCGTGATTAAATCTGCGCTGACACTCGGGCCGGGCCGGGCGCTTCCCCTTCCCACCACCCCCGGAGGGGTGTGGAGAGCCCCGGGGAGAGGCTGTGCTGGCCCTGATCCAGGCTTGGGATGCAGCATTTCCCTGGATCCACAGAGCTTCCAGCACCACGTGCTCAGCACGGACAGGCTCTGCCAGGACATTCGCACCAACACCAGCAGCTGCCACATGCCCAAATCCATCTCCCAGCCACCAAAATCCATCTCCCAGCCACCAAAATCCTGCTCCCAGCCCCTGCCCCATCACACATGTTTGCCCCACACATCCCCCTCGGACACGAGGCACTTCCCTCCCTTGCCTGGCTGGGGTGAAAAGCACAAGTGATGGACACACGGCCCCTGAGCCAGACCGAGCCTAGTGCAGCAATCCCCAGGAGAAGCAACCCCAGGCTCCCCAAACCAGAGAGCAACAGCAACAGCCTGCTCTTGCTCCTCAAACATCCCAGAGCCCCTCCTGGGACAAAAGCAGGGACCCAGCTGTGCTGCAGGCCAGGCAGGAGCTGTCCTGTAATTAACGCTGCATCAGAGCCCTCACAGGGACAGAGACCAAGATTAGGCAGACAAGCTCAGCTCTCAGAGCTCCTACGCTCAGCTTGCTTAAAACTGTACTTCAGTAATATCTGTTTACACAGAGCTCGGGATATGCACAGTTTTTAATGCATCTCTTGAAAGGTAAGCAGAAAAACAAAGAAAATGTTGCTAAAAACACTCCATTTTTCTATGTAAACTAAGGGAAGTTCAGCCAGAAGATCTACAAAGAGTTTGTATTTTGTGTGAGAAAAAACTGCGATACCCGACTACCCTCAGGTCAGAGCCCTGATGTGTCTCCCCCCAGGAGCTCCAGCCTTCTTAGGGCTCTGTTTTGTCTTATCTACAAAAGCCTTTTCTTCCCTTTTTTCATTCTGGAAGCTCGCAGGGAAACTCCAGCATCCCCAACAACCGCTGTAAATCCCCAGTTCTTTCTCTGCTTTAAGCACATCTGCAACAGCCCGGTATCATCAGCCAGCACTTATCCTGGAAAACATGCAACTCCAATTCAGCAATCCTATTACACATGCTCCCAGCATTTGTACAGGGGAGATTTAGCTCTTAGCTCTCCACGGCTTTATCTCTTCCAGGGTTTGCCAGGGCAGAAATCATCTCGGGCTATAAATAGGTCATCATATCCAAACACTTCTCCCATCTTTGCTGCAAATCTGGGAAAAAAGGGCACGTGGCTGCTGGGCACTGCCCGGCTCCCTCTGTGCTCACCGGGCCCCTCTGGAAGGAAGAGCTATCCCATCTCCCAGCTACCAAGAACACAGCCTGCAGGGAGGGGGAACCCCTGTCACGCTCCCTGGGATCGTGGTGGCTTCAGAGGTGACAGCTCTGACAGGCTAAAGGGCAGAGAGCCCATCCAGAGCAGGGATCCTGGGAGCAGAGATGGCAAAGGACAAAGTGAGCAGAAAACAAGAACGTGGACTCATGCATGGATGGAAAGCCACCCTCTCTGTCTCAGTGACTTGCCCTGAAGCCTGCGGCTGGGCTAGGAGGGTAGATCCACCCCAGATTGCCTCGCTGCTGGCAGAGGCACTCACTCCATCCTGCTCTCTTGTGCCTCTGATCCCCCAAACTCCACAGCCCAGGTGCCCCCGGCCCTTCCTGGGCCCTGCTCTATCTCCCTGCTTCTGCCAGCAAACTGAGCCATCCCCATGTCTCAGCAACACACCCACCTCTTGCACAAAAAAATAGAGTAAATGAGAGCTAAACCACTTCTACCTCATTTATTCCAGGAGCGCTGTTCCCACAGGCCCGCAGCCCTGAGATCCATGTGCAGCTCCTGAATCACCATCTCCTCCATCTCACAGCGACACCCAGCTCGAGGGCTGTGCTCCCCATCCACCTGCCAGGCACCTCTTCCCCTGGGCACCTCCCTGTGCCCTTGCCCAACACCTGTCTCTTGCCTCACCCCTTTTTCCTCACATCACACCTCTGACACACTCTTGTCAACTCATGCTTTAGTCACTGCTCCGGGTCCAAATGCCGGCTGCTTTTGCCAGCAAGACACTTCTATCTCCGTGAGAACATCAGCCTGGCTTCCTGGATTCCTGCTCTCGGAATGTCTGTCTGGGACAGCCCACGGAGCAAGCAGCGCTCTCGAGAAACAACTCTCAGGGCAACAGTGGCACTTCCAGAGGCCTCAGGCTCACCCTGCAGCAGCAGCAACTGGGATGTACGTGGAGAGGAAAAGGATGGATTAAGACAAATGGCTGTGCAGATGTGTCGGTGAAATCAAGCTGCCCAAACCCACAGCAACTCACCTCTGGAGCATTAAAAAGTAATTTTAAAAAAATAAAATCGCCCTGATACTCAAGAGTGTAATTTTTTTTTTTCTTTCCTGGGAAATACGCCAAGGGAAACAGAGAGCACATCACAGCCCCAGCCATGCTCCGCCAACACCACCAAAGCTGCTCACAAGAATTCCTTGGAACCTCTAGGGCCAGTTGCTGCTTTGGCTCCAAAGGGAACAGCCCCTCTCACCTTGGGTGCACAGCACCCAACCCCACAAGGAGCCATTCCCAATAACAAAGCCGGAGTTCCACTCATGACATCACCCTACAAGAAAAAAAAAGCCCTACAAAAGCCTGGGAATGATTCCACCTGTTTCCTCTGGAAAACATCTTCTCCCTACCCTCGCAGCACCCTGAACTCCTCTGCCTGTGCTCTTTGGCTCTGCCCCCACAGTCAGACACCGACGTGTGGCTCTTGCAGCCCCTCACCCCTGACCCAGCACTTCCAACATCCGTTTTCCCTCCCTTTCTCTCTTTTCCATCCGGCCTCTTCCCAGCAGCCAACAAGCCCAGCCTTTGTCTTCCCCTCCAGGCAGCGCTGATCCCCGTGCCCTCTCCCCATCCTGCTCCCCACTGCATTGTGGCATCCAAACACTGCGAAGTTTCGGAACATGTAAGAGACACCTCTCAAAACTCCAATTCCAGTCCAGGTGATGATGGCTTTCTCTGTGGCAGGGCTGGGCTGTTCCAGGGCTGGGCACATCCCCTGTGTGTGGCAAACGCCCACCCTGGGAGCAGCACAGCAGCACGCAGGAAGGTGGCAATCGGCACCAGATCTCTGTTTATAAACATACACACACACAAAAACGCTGCTAAGTGCTTTTTGAGAGGGAGGTGGGACCGGAGAGCTCCTCTAACCTACACAATCCTACCATTCTGACAGTTTCTTGTAAACAAAATGATCCAGGCTAGAGCTGGAAGCGGCTGCTCGCTTGGCAGCCCAGCAGAGAGGTCCTGCAGCTCCGTGTCCCCTCCGCTGTGGCATTTCCCTTCTCAGATCAAACACCACTCAGACAGGACATCAAAGGTCTCTCTCCTGTGCTCTACCTCTGCAAATCCTCCCGTAAGGACAGAGCTAATTGCACCTGCTTAAGGCTCAGGAACATCATCACAGTGCAACATGCTATTACTGTAGTACCTGGGAAAAGTGGATAGAGAAACCACCAGTGAAAGTCCCCACCACTCAAAAAACACTTCCTGCTCTTCCCTTTCCGCAGTACTTTCCGACAGGGGAAGGAGGGCTGATTTCTGAAGAGAGGCTATTTAAATGGAATCTGTAATTTTATTTGGCAGCCTGTGGTGCCCGTGCCTTCCCCTGGCATCTCCCAAAGGAGCAACCCTGCCCCTGGAAAGCAGGGAGCTCTCAGTCAGCACCAGCAGGAGAGATGATGTTTGGTTTGACAATGAGACTGTCAGTGGGCTCTGAAATGTCACTCCCACACCTCGCAGATGCAGTTGGCTCATCCCTTGTTTCAGAGGAATGTGCTGGAGCTCCTTTTGTAACTGATACAAAATGTTTCACCAGGCTGGAGATTTATTTGGGGAAAAAAAAAAGCTCTCCTTCCCTTTCCATTGAAAGGCATTTTAATTAATTCTCTCGAACATATTTAAACTGTTCCATCCTTTCCAAAGATGCTTTTGCAGGGACAAACCATGTCCTTAAGTAAAACCCATATGGCACCAAGCTGAATTTAAAAAGCCCCAAAGCAACACAAAAAAGCCAACTGATATTTGAAGAAGGTGCATCCTCCACCTATCATCATTCTGGTCCCTGACTCTGCCAGAACTTCTATCTGGGAATAACTCTGGAAGGACAACCAGGACAGATGTTTGTATAATGGCAGCCTGAAAGTGCAGCTTGTTTGGAAACAAGATAAATCACAACTGGAACGACAGGGAAAAACCCAAGCGAGAGGAGACACCAAAAACCCGTGGGAGAAAGATAAACACAAGTTCCATGGAGTTCTGCTATCTCATCCTACAAGTGAGCCCATCATTGCAGTACCAAAAATAATCCATTAGATGAGCTTTTCTTTTTAGCATCAATTTTCAATCCATATAAAAATTGTCCCAAAAAACCCTAAGCACCACGTCTGCAATCTTCACATCCTCTTTACCCTTTCCCATTCCTTGCTCCTCTCTGGCCAAATGCAGGTGGAAAAGGAGGAAAGCCCCACAAAGCAGCCCAACTTCACTGCACCCTGAATCCTGGGTATATGAAAATGTGGATGTGGAAAGCACAATTTATCCCTGAGTTGATACTTCACTCAGAAATAAAGCTTTGATTTTTATCCCGTGGCAACAACCTCCCTTCCTTGCGAGTCCTGACTTCGAACTTTGTGGAAATGGGACTGGGCTATGACATTTTCCAAGGGCCCAGGTCTCTACACCCATTTGCTGCTCTTCATCAGCTAAACACTGAATTTGTCTCTTAGGGCTGGAACAACATTATTTACCCTCTGTTCCATCACACAAAGTTTGAAAGTGAACTTGGTTGGGTTGGTTATTTGTCTCAAAACTAAGGCAATGATCACTGGCAATAAAACCAGCTTGTTCTTAGGACTCATCATCTGTTAATTGCTCTTCTGTTTCCACAGGAAGCTGAATTTTCTTCTTGGAGAAAGCTGGCTATGTACAAATATCCCCTATATATAAATTCAAATCAGCCCATGGACTGGTTGCTGATATTTGGTTGGAGAAAGGAAGACAAGCACACCCCACACCAAACCCTGTGCAGTTGTTCTCCTCCGCTAAACAAACACTTGGCAGCCTCCCAGTGTAAAATTTATGTACCAAAATTAGCCCTCACAATTGCAATCAATTGCAACAATCAAGCACGAGTAATTCCAGGGAAAGGAGGGGAAAAAAAAAAAAGGTGAGCGTGGCGAGCACTGCCAGAGCACTGCAGTGGCTCCTGCAGGGATCCATCCTCGTGTCCAGCAGAGTTTGTAGGGTGCAAACACAGCCTCAAACCTGACAATTTCTCACCAAGCAGCCTTCTCCCTGCAGCGTGGGGAGGGGTGAAGGGTTAAAAGCCACCCCGAGGCATCAGGAGGGGCCCTGAGAAAGAGATTTTCATGCTTTGGTTCATACACCACTTTTTACCCTCCCTGTGATGTAGTCAGCACACACAGCCGTGGTAACAGTGCCAGAGCACAGCTCTCTGCAGGGTTTTTTTTCCCCCGCCCTTCAAACAATAGCAACTCCTGAAAGTCGTAATAAATGTTTCATTGTTTAGAAGGGGAGGCAGAGAATGTATATAAAACTCTGGCAAGCAAACCCATATGGCAGGAGCATGCCGAAGAATACAGAATGCTCCAGAGAACACAAATAATTACAGGCCCTCCCTGGGTAATTGAGTGTAAATATTACAGCTGATGGTCTCTTCCCTCCCACATGCAAATAAATAAATATCTGTCCCCCCACCTTCAGCTGGGCTGTGCTCTGTCTCCTTACACCAACAATCTACATAACTTCTGGCCCCTGAGCACCTACATCTCGCATGTCATCACACATTAAAACTCCATTACCTGCCACTGTTTTCATTCCCTTTTGGGAGTTGGGCTGGATTTTTGTTTTAAACAGGTCGCAGCTGTATTATAAAGGAGTGGAGATAGATAAACAAGCAGATGGTGCGAGAGGCACATTTTGGCTTTGCAAGGAGTACAAGAAGCTTGCATGGTACAGCCTGATCAAACCAGCAAAGCCCTTGGTACCACGGAACTGTCTCCTTTCCTCAGTTCCCAGCAGCAGATGTTCCTCTGACCCACACCTATCCCACCAAAACAAGCATAAACTCATAATTCCTCGTACCACCTAAAAGCTATTTTAATCTCAAGCAACACTGACATTTGGGATTGTTTCGTGTTTTAAAAACTTCCAATACAACTGCAAATGATAAAAAGTTATGCACAAAATGCAAGGGTGAAATCAAGTTATTTAAAATTCCTCATTTTGAGTTTGCATCAAGAGCAAAAAACATTTAGGGGAAGAGTTTTTAAAAATGTATTAACTACATGGGATAGCTTTAAATATAGTAAAAAATGGAGATGGGTAGAGGAAATTATCTGGAGGAAAATGTAGCTGATCATCAGGAACGGTGGCTGAAACAACAAGCCAGGCTGCAGAATACCCTCCAAAAGCAATGGAAAGATAATGTTTGCAAAAAAGCTTTGCCACAGCAAAAGATGAGTGCTGAACACTTCCCTGTAAATCTCACAGCGCTATGGAAATGCAATGATATCCCAAACACAGGAATCATCTTGGACTGGAAAGACAGGGAAAAGAGAATGGCCACACTCCGAAAGAACCTTAAAATTCTTCCTGTGATGACTATCACAAAAACAAACAGCAGCGGGGACTTGTGGAGCCGTGTTCCCAGGAAGGAGAGCCCTCCTGGAGTGACTGCCGGGCTCCTCAGCAGGGACCTGTGGTGCCAGGCTGCTCCAGCCGGGCACAGCAGCCTCTCCAGGGAGAAATTCCAGCCTAGCACCACAGGTGGGACTGCCCAGGTAAAGGCATGAACACACTCACCCACCACCAGGGACAGAACCACGGCCTCTGAGTGACCCCAGAAGCACGTCCCGAGCTTCAGAGAGGCTCTGCCACCCTGGCAGGAGCTATTTTTGGAGATCTCACTGGTTGCTAGGGCAAACTCGCAGCGATGAGCACCATCCTGCAGGCAGGCAGGGGCTGGTGTGCCAGTCAGGAGAGGGGGAAGGAGCTGCGAGGAGGGATGACTAAGCAGGGAACGTGAGAAACCAAACAAAATGCCAGGCTGGGGAGAAAAACGTGGCCATGGCTCCCATCAGCCCAACTCCTACACGAAACAAGCTTGCTTGGATCGAGCCAACAGAGCCCAGATCGGCCTGACAGACATTTCCAAAGGCTGTACAAGGCCTCCTGCTGCCCCCCAGGCAGGATTAACTCCATCCCAAGGCCAGCTCTGAGCCAGAGCATGTGTTCCTGCAGCTCTCCCGCACCGCTGTGCCTGCTGCTGTACACCAGGGAGCCAGCCAGGCAGGCAGAAAGGAAGCACTCAGCCCTCAACTGCATACCAAGTCCCCTGCACAATTAGGAAATCGCTCCAGATGTTCAAAACCCCGTAAAAAAAACTGATGGGTCAGGTTTCTAGGAGCTGTATGCATGGACAGCTTCTCATTTTCTAAGTTAGTGGAGCCTTGGTTTACACCAGCCTCTTGCACAACTGAATAGTCTTACATAGTTTATAAAAGACCATGACAGTTTTCTGTCCATTTCTATCTCTCTTTTCTTGAGCTTTCGGCTCAAAAAATGTCTTTAGAAAGTTACCAGGGCAGAGGTGGTAAAGAGAGGACAGAGTTGTGGGGGGTATAAACTCTGTTCCCTTTTTTCCACGGACAGTGAAGAGTCTCATACAATAATCTCACTTAGGCTTCTAAATAACTCGGTTTTGAAAAATGGGGTTTAAACACGACTGAAACCTAAGACCATAAAGAGAAAAACATACGTGCACATGGACTTAAGAAAGCAAAACAGCTTTTCAAAACAGAACTCCTCTGACACACGCCTAAAGAAAGTGGATTTTATTTAAACCATCACCAGCTGAAGGGCAGGAGAAGGACTCCAGCACATGTCAGCAAGAACTCCCACTCCACACAGGCAAAAACACTGGCACAGAAGTGAACTAATCGCTTCCTGAGCTGCTAAAATGCCATTATAAATTAAAATATATACATATATATATATGTCCATATGATATTTGTACAGGAACATACCCATGTATCACAACATAGGGCTTTTTTAAAATAACTTCAAGAGGGAATGTGGTCATAGGACAACACCCCCATATGGAAAAGACTAAAGGGGAAGACACATTCTAATCCAAGTGAAATCCCCCACAGTCAGGAGACCCAGCCTTACTGACAGAGATCCCTGAAGGTCCCTTCCAGCCTTGGTGATTCTGTGATTCCCTTCTCCACTTCCCAAGGGAGATACAGGTTAATAAATACTGGGAGGAACGTGCCTGTAGCACGACTAGGATGCATAAGGGGTTAGAAGTTTCCTGGAGCATCAGGAAGCTCAAGGGGAGGACATAGAATGCCTGACTAGGGAAGGAGGATGGAAGGCAGCAGGAGGTCTGAGGTGTTTTGGGTGAGATGCACACACAGGCTCACCCCAAGTGCATTAAAAGGTGCTTTAATCTGATTTATATAAACAAAGACCGTAGAAACAACTGCCTATAGCAGCCTGGGAAAGAGGAATTCTGCTATCAGCTTTCACTGCAGAGTTTCTAAATTAATCTGGGTCTTTCGTGGGCTTTTATTGCCATTTCTCAGGGCAAAGCCTGTCTTCCACACGGCTGAAATCCCCCGACAAGCCCGCTGAGTGCTTTTTGCAATTCGCCTTTGCCCTCGCTCATCCCAGCGTCCTCCCTTAAGTGTCTCCTAAAAACCCCAGGAAGGAAATGTACTCAGTCTGCTTCTCATCTCCCGCTCCCTGAAACATTTTAATCAGGAGGCAGCCGCCGGCTCCCCTCGGGAACAGCCCTGCTTTGTAGGACTGCACCCCACAGGTTACACCAGGGGGTCAGCCTGCACCAATCCCCTCTCCCCAAATCCTGACCTCCCAACTTGAGGATGCCAGAGGGCAAGAAATCCTACCTCTGTGCAACAAGGCTTTGTTAGAGGGAAAATTCCTCTTTTTTCTTTTTTTCCTAAATCCTTTACAAGTCTGGGAGAATTGGGATTGTTCAGCCTGCAGAAGAGAAGGCTTCGGGGTGACCTAATTGCAGCCCTCCAGGACCTGAAGGAGCCACAGGAAAGATGGAGAGAGACTGTTCAAAGGAGCCTGGAGTGACAGGACACAGGGAATGGCTTCCCACTGACAGAGGGCAGGGATAGATGGGATATTGGGAATTGTTCCCTGGGAGGGTGGAGAGGTCCAGGCACAGGGTGCCCAGAGAAGCTGTGGCTGCCCCCGGATCCCTGGAAGTGTCCAAGGCCAGGCTGGACAGGGCTTGGAGCAGCCTGGGACAGTGGAAGGTGTCCTGCCATGCAGGGGTGGCACTGGATGGGCTTTGAGGTCCCTTCCCACCAAAACCCTCCTGTGACTCTGTGATGCACCGGAAAACCCCAAATCCTCCATGGGACACACTCTGAGAGAGAAACCCTTCCTTGCAGGGAGACCCACTGCTGGAAGTATGGAGTGACCAAGCTTCCAGCATCCAAACCATGAGGTCTGCTTCACACCCGGGGGTTTTTTTTTAGTGAGTTGGCTTTTTTAACTGCTGCTGGGTCCATGTGACAAAGTTTAAGCATGTGAGACCTGAACCCTCATGATTAAAGAGGCAGAGAAAAGGGACACACATGATGCCACAACAGACACCCACACGTTTCAACTGTCAAAACCTAAGAGGAAGGACGGCACAGAAGTTTTGTCCCAGAAGCAGCAAAGCTTTAATGTTTTCTTTCTTGAAAACACCTCAGTCACTGAAGAAAGGAAAAAATAAAGTAAAAGAATGGAGTCATGGTCTGACGTGTCATTTGTCCTTACCTTGGCAGGTTCTCCTATTTTCCAGAGGCCTCTCCTAGGTGAACACAGCGGCTCCGGAGGGACTCCGGAGGGGTTGGACAGCGCTGCCGGCAGAGATCCCTGGAGAGCAGAGGGGCTGAGTGTTCCCTCTGGGCAGTCCCATTGACAACAGATTTCAGCCTTCTCGGTTCCTCCACTTGGCTTCTCCACGGCGAGGGGTCTGGAGAGGAGTCACCGTGGGATGGAGCCTCTCGGGGAGCTGCCTGCACGGAGAGCAAACATGGGGCTGACACGGACCCAGGAGTTTATGCAACCTTCACGGCTGCTGCTCGATCGTGAGGGAGAGCTTGCCATGGAAACTGCCAGGAGCTGGTTTGTTTGAGGCACAGAGCCCACGTGCCAGTGAGAGCTGCTCACAGGCAAACATCTGATCTGCACTCAAGGCTTGGGTCCCCCAGAAGACAGCCAGTCCCACTCAGAGGCTGCAGCTTCCAAACAAAGGCGTTTGGAATTGTTCCTCGCTTCAGCTCAAGCCAGGTGACGTGAAGGAATGGATCCACCACCACTGTTGGGTTTGGAGGGAAACTCCCAAGGGAGCATGGAGGCTTAGCAGGCTGCCAGCCCACATCAGCTCCCAAAGTGAGGAGCCTCTGGGAGCAGTCCCAGTCCTGCCCAGCCTGCGGTGAGTCAGAGTGACCCACTAATCCAGTTGGGCTGTCTGGAGACATAAACCCAAAGGAAAGGGGAAGGGAGGGAAAAGGAGCAGGAAAAAAACTGTGCCTAAAGCAGAGCGTATCCTCACTACAGCCCCAAGCTGCAGCTGCAAGCAGGAGCTCAGCTGGGAGCCAGTGCTGGGAGAGAGGGAGGCAAGGAAGGAAGGACAGTGCCCTGCCCAGAGCCCAGCCTGGAGCCTGGCACCAAGCACCAACTCCAAAGAACATCCATCCCGTGGATGCCTCACATCACACAAAACCATGAACAAGTCCAGGAGGAAGCACCCACTCAGCTCTCAGAGCCCCAGGAAGAGAAGGGAAGCACAATTTGAGAAAAACCCCACCGTGGCAAGAAGGGTATTTCTGGGTAAAACAAGCATTTAACTGCCAGTGGTTTTCACATGCCTAAGAAATGAGCATGGCCAAGGTGCTAAAAACACATTTTAGGAAACTTTCTAGCTGGACTCTGGCTTCTGCTGAGACAGGAGGTCATGACAGTCCTGAACCCAGAGCAGGAGACCGCAGACATCCATGGATTTGTTTGTGGGTGTAAAAGCTCAAAAGCACAAAACTATCACCTCAGCTCCCATGCTGGAAGCCCAGACAGCATCATCTGGGAGCTGGGAAAACAACAAAATGAAAGAAAAAAGCCTTATAAATGCTCTGGAAAATTAGACTCCTTAATAGGAAAGCAAATATAACTATATGATGATAACTATCAGCATGTCAGGGGTGCCAGGGTTTCTCCATTATCATAACAAAAGCATCTTGCTTGGACTGCAGGAGTTAAAAATGCAGAACATCCTGCCTTCCCAGAGATACTCCTGCAAACAAGGAGTGACAAGGATGCACTTCCACCACTGATTTCTTTCATGAATAACTCTATCAGCACTTTCACTCCACAGGGAGATCCAGATGTGTTATTAAGATGGATTTACAACCCAAGATGCAGGTTTGAAAGCACAGCAGGCTGAGGAGCCGGGCATCAACCTCTTGCTTAGAAAACTCCTCTGAGAATCACCCAGAGGGATCCTTTTCTCTGTATTCTGTGACAGGAACGAAGAGGAGGCACCAGTGAAGTGCTTGCTGGGCTACCAACCCCTCTGTGAGCGTGGCCAGCAGCTGCCAGGGAGCCACCAAACCCTCAGCAAACACAACATTTTTGCACCCTCTCCACGGACGATTAGCAGCAGAGCCCAAAATGTCAAAACTCAACTCTTAATTACCGAAGTCAGCACTTAATGACTCTAATTACAATTTCCACTGATTTCTGAAAATTGGATTCTCCACTACACTTGCTGTGTTTAAATGAGTTTCTTACCTCATTCGTGGTAATTATACTCTGACAAACTAATTTAAAATACAGTAGAGATTTCTAAAATACTACTTAAAAATAGTGGGGATTTAAGAACAAAACATTGCTTAAGCCTCCCCTTTTCCACATTTTTTTATCACTTTTCTTTCAGGGCCCAGGAATGCAGAGGGTTAAAAGGTGAGAGATACAAAGGACAGTATTTTGTCAAAATGCAATCAAAAGAGTGTTTCACAAGTAGGAAACAGCATTTTATTTCTGTGACAGAAACTCACTGTTTTATCCCCCATTATCACAGAAATTAACTTCTCCCTTTATCCTACATCCCACCAGAAGTTGCTCTTCTCAGGCTCGCCATCAGCAGACCCCAGAGGAGCCCAGCAAGGAACAGATTCATGGGGAAGCAGGGATGCTGGGGTGCCACCCTCCAGCTCCTCATGGGGACACGAAGCCCCAGCAGCTCAGCCCAGCTGGGGAGGAGCACAGAGCAGACCTGCTGCACGTGTTCCACATGCGCAGAGTTACCTCAGGATGCACAGGGTCACGTTCCCACGCTGGCACAGGGACAGAATGTGCCCCTGGCACAGCTGCTCCTCACAGTGATACCTTTGCATTCTGCTCGTTTCTGCTTTATTTCCGTTCTTGTCTTTCACAGATACCCATTACTCAGCAGTGCTTGTAGATTTTATGTTCACATATGGTTTAAAGAGGTGGCTGTTTAATGTTCCCTATATGTAAATAACTACATGCTGCTCCAGTCCCTGCTGAGCAAGTGAAGAAATGATTAGATTATAAATCTCCAGCACAGAAACATGGCAGGTTGGTTTTTATCTACAAACACATTAGAGCTTACACTGGGTTACATTTTCTATCTTCCCTTTTACCCACAAACTCCCATTGCTTTTTTAATGAGTGTACAAAACAACCAGCAACAGGAAAAATTATCCCAGTGAGCAGGAGTCCAGGGGAGCAGCCAATGTCCTATAGCCAACCCTCTGTCCAGGGAAGGGCTTTCACCACCACAGCCTGAGGCTGAATCCCCCACGGCAGTGCCAGGGGTTGTGTTCGTGGGTGCTTGGGAACCCCCATGGCAGAGGGGGGAACAGGAGCCTGGCCCCTGAGCTGGCACTGCTGGGGCACCCCCAGTGCTGTGCCCAGGTATGGGCTTCGCGCTCAAAGAGAAGCCTGGAGGGGCTGGAGTGTGGCCAGGGAAGGGAACGGAGCTGGGAAGGGGCTGGAGGATTCCTGAGGGAGCTGGGAAAGGGGCTCAGCCTGGAGCAAAGGAGGCTCAGGGGGGCCCTTCTGGCTCTGCACAACTCCCTGACAGGAGGGGGGAGCCGGGGGAGTCGGGCTCTGCTCCCAGGGAACAGGGACAGGAGGAGAGGGAACGGCCTCAGGCTGGGCCAGGGGAGGCTCAGGTTGGACATCAGCAGGAATTTCCCCATGGAAAGGGTGACTGGATATTGGAAGGGACTGCCCAGGGAGGTTTGGAGTCCCCGTCCTTGGAGGTGTCCAAGGAATGACTGATGGTGGCACTCAGTGCTCTGGGCCAGGGACAATGTGGGCATCGGGCACAGCTGGGACTCCATGGGCTGGGAGATCTTTTCCAACCTAAATGATTCAGGGATTCCATGATCCTGAGTGTCGGAATGGGATAACATGGCAGCTCCTGCCTCCCCATGCTGGTGCCCCACAGGAGCAGGAGTCTCTGCACAGGGAACCAGCTTCACCTCCAGCCAACAGCAGCCACGGGAAAATCCTGGGATCACAGAATGGTCTGGGCTGAAAGGGACCCTCAAGCCCAGCCAGCTCCAGCCCTTGCCATGGACAGGGACACTCCTGGCAGCCCAGGTGGCTCAGCAGAGCAGCACAGCATGGCAGGAGCCAGGAGGGCAAACACCTGCATTTCAAATGACTCTGCTTTTCCTGTACTTGTGGCATAACCCCAGCGCTGCTGCTGCTGCTGGAAACCAAAACACGTTTTTCAGTGTAATTTATCATCTATTTCACATGGCTGACAGTATTCATTTCAAATCAAAGCTCCCAGGCCAAGCACATTAAAACCATTTCTATTTTTCAGAAGTGAAAGCCACAAGGGCCAGGAACAACATTAACATAACCCACTCACATTTCCAGCCTGTCCGGTATCAGAAACCAGCACGGAGAGAATAATCTTTTGAACTTTCCAAGGTGGAGAAACTCTTTAAATAAAGAGGAGATGCATAATTCCTTGCTCAGCTGGTCTCCCTTCCTTGCTGAGGCAAGACAGAGCACAGGAAACACCCCTGCTGCTGATACTCCCAGGCCTTGCAGAGCGAGGAAAGCAAGGCAGGAAGCCCTCCCTGGCTCCTGGGACGAGATCCTACAGCCACAGGTAAATAGGAGACCTCCATCACAGGCACCCCCAGGCTGCAACCCACAGAGGCACCACAAACAGGGGCCAGGGCTTCCCCTGCGAGCACCTGCCTGGGTGGTGGGCACAGAAGTCCACCCCTGGATTTCTACAAACAAATGAGCAAAACCGGGGGAGGCTCAAAGGGCAGAAATGAAGATGCTAATCAGGAAGGCAGGATAGAAGGGAAGAAACCCTTTGGTCGGTGGAAGCAGGCAGCAGATAGCCTGAAACTGGGTATTAATTCAATTTATACAAATGCAGTCCAAGCTATCAAGTTCGGGCATGGTTGCTCTGTAGTGAGGAGTCATTGGAGTGACGGCAAGAGCTGCAGGATCCAAAGGATGCTCCAGACCAACGCTGCACAACAAGGAGGGGAGGAAGCCCAAAGCTGCTCAGGGTTGCCTTTTCCCTGCCCACCCTACCCCACACTCTCCCAATACACTAATGAGGAATCTTTGCCCAAATCCAGCTCCTGTGCCTGATTCCTGCTGACCTAAAGTCATCCTGCAGCAGATGATGGATCTCTTCCTACCCCAGCAGCCTCTGCTGCCTTGCATTGCTCTGCATATTAATGATCCCTAATGACACCTAAAAGCCTCTGCAAAGTCTCACATATGGATTTTACCACTTAGTCTGGAGCCATAAAGAGCCAAGAATGGCAGAGTGTGTTTAACGACCAAGACCAAGCAAGGAAAGCATTCATTAAGACATCCTCTGACTCCTGTGGAAAGGGGCATTAAGGCGATTTTTCTCCTGAATCAGTGGTGGGAGGTGAGGAAGGTGATGAGTAGCATTAGTTTGAAAGGGATCTTTATGCATTATTTTAGTTGGCAGGGAATAAGTCAGTTCAGTGGAAGCAGGGGAGCTGGAAAGCAGTCAGGGAAGTAAAGGAAGAGAGCTGCTTGCCCATGACATTGTCAGCTCGGGACAGTGATGGAAGATCAGTCCTCAGGAATATAAATCACCCCCAGCCAGGGCTCCTGGAATGCACTGCTTCCTGTGACTGCTGAGGATGCACTGTCAGCTGATCCTCGCCTCTCCAGAGCAGGATGACGACTTGGGGAGGGGGAAAAGGCTGAAAAGAGGGGTTAATTAAACAAAGAGGCAAATAGGCAAGAGACTTGAGGAATTGATTAGACAAGGAAAGTAAATGACTTGGCAAAACAAGCCTGGCATCACATCCAAGAGATGCAGTGCTGTTCTGGTGATTGATATTCTCACTGGATGCTCCTGCAGCAATGGGGAGGGCTGGGACTTTTATTGGGGTAAATGAAATCACAACCCAGACATCTCCTTTCCTACTCTGAGCAAAGAAAAAGAAAAAGCTGCCAGGGACCTCTTCATCCAGAAAGCAAAGCATCACCAAGGACTTAAGAAAATGATCACTTTGCCAAAACAAGGCTCAGAAAAATATATTCATCAAGCTTCCATGGCATTTGTCATTTGTTTGCTTGGAGGAACAGTGCATAAACATTCACACAGGTGACCAGAACCAGAAACCCAGTGTCCTTCCTCATTTCTGCTCTACAGCTAGACTCCATATTTTCCACACTCCCATGCAGATCTATTTCTGTTTGTTTGGGAAGTCACGTGGCCAGGGGAAGGCCCAGAGCCTTGGGAAAAAACACATGTCAAACATAGACCATGCCTATGTTACTCATCCCGAGGTTATTTACTGCTTTTTTTTGTAAGATATGGGTAAAGAAAAGACACTTCAGTCTGGTTTCAAGTCTTGAATCATTGTGTTCACGAGGTCAAAACTACAGCTGGTATAAATTTACTTCCCACTGTCATCAATCCCAGCGTTGCAGCACTGAAACATTCCGGCCGGCTGAGCAGACTGCCCCGCATTTTTAACCTTGATTATACATAATTGTTAATCACTGACCCATTCTCCGGCCGCCCCGGTTGCTAAGCGACCTGTTTTTGCTCCAGATACTTTTTAAAGCTGGTTAAGAAATGGCCAAAAGTCAGCGGAGTGAGGATTGAGACGACTGGGGACAGATCTCGTCAGGAGCGGGGGAGACTCACGCACGCCTCTGTCCGGGGTGAAATAAAGCACTCAGGAATCACACCTTGGGACCTCTGACAGCCCCTCAGAGCAGCCCCAAGGCCCCCACACCTCCCAGGGAAAGCCAGGCTCCTAATGGGAATGTAATTACCCTCCCAGGCAGGAGGGCAGGGACATGCAGAGACCAATGATTAAAAATAATCAGGTAGAATTAATCAGGTGGAAATTGTCCAGCCCATGTTTCTGTGCCCATGTCATCCTCCAGCCCTCCCTTCCCAGCTCCCCCATCCCCTGCCAGCTCCCAGCTGTGCCCAAATTCCTTCTGCTGCTCCCTTCAACAGCCCAGGGCTCCGGTGCCCACCAGGACCCAGGAAGGGACCTCAGAACTCCAGGACTTTTTCCCTTCTGACAAACTAAATTGAGTGGGGCTTGGGCAATATCCACAGCCCTCCCTGTGCCATCTACCTCTAATTTCCCTCTTTTTTTCCTTTCTTTGGAAAACATTCTAAGAAAGGGCAACTCTTGCTGTGTTACATAATCTCAGGGCAATCTCCTCCTGCTGTTTCAGTCCTGTACCACCCTCTCATGAACAGGCACCATGGTGTGTCGTGATTAGCTACAGAAACACCGTTTATGTCCTGTAGAAACCAGCAGTTCAAATGCTACAGATTCACACAGAAGCAACACCGAGCAACCACATGAATTGTTAAGAAGGAACTGAAAAAAAAATCAGGATTTGCAAGGAACAGGAAAACACCGAGATTCTGCTTTTTCTGCCTTTTCTTCTTTTAAATATAACCTGCTGGTGTGGGTTATGGTCTCAACTGGAGTTACTGGTGTAACCAGTGTAAATCAGACTTCTGAGATCAGGTTCCCAAAGAAGCTGAGCTCTTCAGTGGGAGGCTGTGGCCATGTGCCAGAGTGGGAACTCCAGTAGCTGAATATGTTTCTGTTATCAGTTCAATACATTGATGCAAACATGCCTTTTTTGGGAATTTTGGGGGTTTTTTTAAGTTTTCCTTTAAACCTTCCGGAAAACTTAAGCACAGCCTAATATATCCAAGGCCAGACTGGACAGGGCTTGGAGTAACCTGGGACAGTGGCAGCTGTTCCTGCCCAAGGCAGCAGGGTGGAACCGAACCAGATGATCTTTAAGATCCCATCCATCCCAAACCAGTCTGTGATTCTCTGATTCCATAAAGCACTGGGGTAAACACACTCCAAAAGCCAAGGCTCCCAGCTTGTGCCTCTCTTTTCCTGTCACGAATCATCTTCGCACCAAAAGCAGCCCGGGCTACACCACCAATGTTTGATGAGTACCAGGCATGGCTTAAAGTACAATTTTGTAAAGAGGGGGAGAAAGACCTGGACAACAGGACGACAGCCAGGGACAACAGGCAAACAAAATGCAGAGAGGTGTAAGGATCAAGAGGCTGCTATGACATCATTAGCTTGGAAAAGAAACTATTAAGCATGAAGAAGTCACCCAAAACCAGAGGGCCCTGTGAGTAATTTGGCCTCTTTTGTTTGGATATTTTTTAACAGTGTGTTAGGAAGGAGTGAAAACCTTAGCCCAGCTCGCCTTCGCTGCTGCTCCTGGGGCCGGGAGTAAAACCGTAGCTGTGCAGCACAAAACTCTGTCAGTGCCCTGTCAGTCACCACAGGCAACGCGATCCCATCACCTCCAGCTGACCCTGGGAAGTTAGGCATGGTCTCATGAAAAAATCCTGGAGCTGGCTGATGGCAACCTGCCCTCCAGACAGGCCTTGCGCAACCCCGACCCTATCCCAAGCCAAGGCATGGCCCAGCAGGAGCGGGAACCCGAGACAAACAGCCCCAGCACGGGAGCCAGACACACAAAACCAGGGGCTTCTTCGGGAAGGCTGCTGGGATTGAACAGCGGCGTTTCCACTGCTGCTGAAGAGGAAGGGCTGGAGACAGCCCAGAACGGGAAACCCTGCCAAGCCAAACTGCTGGGAGCGGGAGTGCTCCCTGCTCGCTCCTGCAAGCACAGCTTCCAGGAAAAGAAAACAAACCCCTTTTGGGCCCACAAGTGCCTGGAGTACAAAACCTGGACTCAGCTCTGTCCTCTGCCTTCCCCAGACCAGAGCAGGACAGACAAACAGACACCACTGCATCAGGAGGGAGACGGCAGAAGTCCTTTTGTCTCAGGGATGCGCACGGACAGACGGGGCAGCGCTGGCACAGCCACCCCTGCACTGAATCCCTTCTGCTGAAGAGGCCTCCCGTTCCCAAAGAGCCATTAATCCACCACCCTTCAGCTCTAAAATTCATACAAATTATTTTATTCATAATTAATTAGGGCCTCTAAATGTGGAAATTAAATTACCATTTACAGTGCAAAAAGGAGATAGCACAGGAAAACCTGGACGGCAGCGACAGCTCTGCACGGATCAGGAGGACATGGGGGGTGGGGGCTCTCTGGCAGGCATATTGAGGAATCATACAGTGAAATCTGTGTTAGGTCAAAACGCATATTTCAGCATCTTTAAAAGGCTGCTCAGGCCCAGTCGCAGAGACCTTTATGTCTTAGGTACCAAACTAACCCCAAAAGTCAGGTGCCCTCAGCTCTGCTGTCAATAACCCTCAGGACTCTTGCATTAGGAGCACACTTTCAGGACAGCAAAAACCCCAGCATTCCTTCTGTCACTTGGCTCCTCTGCTGGCAAACAAGCTGCTGGGAGAACAAAAGAGCCGCTCCTCCTCACGTGTATCCAACCTCACCTTTCCCCTCGGATCAGGGAAGAGGGAACACGCAGGAAAACAGATGGCCCTGCGCTGAACACAAGGCAGAATTCACTCAAGGGGCCAGGAGCCAGGGAGGGAATGGGATGAGCAAACCACAGCTAAACTCCACCATGGAACTCTGACACTGGCTCCCTAAATCACAAGGGAAAGATCCTGGAAAGTGGCTTTGCTTCTTGTTTCAATGGCAAAGGAACTCCTGAGTTGGTGGTGGGGATGATTCCATGGTAGCTTCAAAGCAGCTCCTTCCCGTCCCTGATGCACTCAGTAGCAGAATCCAATACAAGAGTGAGGATCTTGTTTCCTTGCAGTCAACTCCTGCTTTGCCCAATTGCCAAGGGATTGTTAGGAGGGGAAGATGGTGAGAAGATTGTCTGTACACAATTACTCAAAGAAACCAGGAAACAGACGTGTCCCGCACGTCCCCATGCTCAGCAGGGCAGGCAGATTGCAGAAAGGATAATGGCCATGTTGAAACTAAGCAAAGAAGAAAAGGTTCATGTATGTGACCTTTCTGGCTCTGAGCAGCCAAAAATAACGATGCACCAAGTACAGGGAGGTTTTAGGGTGAGATTCCCCCCAAAAACCCTTGACGAAGTCAGCAAGGACTGAGTGGGTGCCTGTGTCAAGTTTTCCTTGCAGAGGAAATAGGGGGAGGCTCCTTGTAGCACCCCACAGGACCCTTTTGGGATCGGTCCTCGCTTGGCAAGGTAAACCCACCACGCCAAGGAACAGCACAGGCATGTTTGGTGCTGGAAAAGCAGGCTCTGGAGAGATGGAGAATGTGGATAGCAGGAACAAGAAGAACTGCTCCGTCTGGTCCCTCCTCCCCACGCGCCCATGGCCACGAACTCGCTGTGTGTGTGACTCCAGCCACCTGGTGAGTCCCTTCTGCTGCTGACATACCAAGGATGTGCGACTCCGTGAGGGATCCATGTCTCCCAGGCTGCCGTGATTCATGTCTTCGGCTCCACAGGAGCCCGGGTCAGCTTCTGAGGGGTGGCTGCTCCACAAGCACAGTCACAGGTCAGCACTTCCAAAGTGCCTGCAGGCACACTCACACACAGATAAAACCGAGCACCAAAAGAAAGCAGCTCCTCTGGAATAGGCAGTTTGGGAAACCCACAGCTTGTTCCCTGCCATATATCCAGCAGACAGAATGCAAACATTGTTCCATTCTCCCTTCCAGCTCAGGCTATGCCAGCTGCTGATGGTTTCAGCCCCACAGAGGCCCAGGCTTCACAAGTCTCTCCAAGTTCTGTATTTACACACCACAAGTGTCGGAGTTCAGCAGATGCCGCAAGTGCAGTTGGAATTTCAATGCCATACCCAAGGGAGCTCATCTCTGTGTGTCTGCACCTCCAGCAAGCTCAGGGATCACAGTGGAGCTCAACAGAACTCTTGGTTTTCAGCTGTAATGAACGACAGTTTTATAGATGCAGCTCAAACTGAGTCCAGGGAAGGCCAACAAAGCTGGTGGAGGGTCTAGGGGTAAGTCTGAGGAGAGGAGACTGAGGGGATTCAGCCTGGAGCAAAGGAGGCTCAGGGGGGCCCTTCTGGCTCTTCACAACTCCCTGACAGGAGGGGGCAGCTGGGGGGGTCGGGCTCTGCTGCCAGGGAACAGGGACAGGAGGAGAAGGAACGGCCTCAGGCTGGGCCAGGGGAGGCTCAGGGTGGACACCAGTAGGAATTTCCCCATAGAAAGGGTGGTCAGGCCTTGGCAGGTGCTGCCCAGGGAGGTTTGGAGTCCCCATCCCTGGAGATGTCCAAGGAATGACTGGATGTGTCACTCAATGCTCTGGGCTGGGGACAAGGTGGGGATGGGGCACAGCTTGGATTTGATGATCCCGGAAGTCCTTTCCAACATAAATGATTCCATGATCCTATGATGCCAGCATCAAGCCAGTACAAAACAAGGAACATGAACAAGGTGAGAAGAGAGCTGAGGTGCCCCTCACAACTCACACTGCATAGAAACATCATCCCTCCCACACTGAGGGCAGCTAAAGGCCCCTGCAAAGGCAGCTCTGATACAATTCACAGACAAACCTCTTCTTGAAATACCTCAGGAGCTGCAGCCATGAAGTGTGAGCAGAGGGCACCATGCCCAACACGTGGATTTTGTTTGCACATTTTCCCCTTCACTTCATACCAGATAATCCCAGCCACGTGGGTGCCCCCATGCCCCGAGCTCCTGCCCGGTCTGACCGCTCCCATCCTCATTCCTGCCCCCAGCACCGGTCAGACACAATGTCCCAGCTCTGACAGCCCAAATCCCAGACACCTCCCAGCAGCACCAACACGAACTCCGGAGTGCAGCAGGCAGGAAAACAGCAATTTCCTCATCAGAATTACTTTCCTTCGCAACAGGACCCAAAGCTGCAGCAACACCTTCTGCAAACCACCTTCGTCAAAGTGAGAGCACCTCACACATCGTAAATACCACTCCTGAGCTGGGCATCAAGGGCTTTGCCTCTTAACGAGCCTTTTCAAACCAGAGCAGACAATGACCACAAAACAATTACAAAGAATAATATTGGGAAATGTCTATTAGGAAGAGTATGCGAAAAAAGCTTCAAAGGAGAAAAAAAACTTCGACAAAGACACTCCTCATTTTTACCCAGCTACAGACAGGACTAATTTAAGGGAAAACATTTGGCTGAAAAACACAGAATCATAGAACAGAATTTGTTTTAATTATGTAACAGACTTCCCACACAAACAAATCCAAGCTATGGAAAAGGCTTTTTAAAATGGCACAAGTTGAGCCAAAGAGGAGAATATGCCACAGTAATTAATGTTTCTTTGCAATCCCTACAAGGTTGGTTTTGCCCAGGGGAAATAAACACTGCTGCAAAGTGACATAAAACACTGTTCCAGAGTAAAATCTGCCTCTGCCCCCTTCCCGATTTCTCCCTGGAAAAATCCACATGTGCACATGAGCTGAGAGAAGGGGGTGAGCTCCTGAGGTGCTTCCCGGGCTGGGCACCCCCTCTCTATCCCTGGCTCCCTGTGGGAACACTGCCAGGGGACCAGTGGGTGACAGGGGACCAGTGGCCAGTCCAGCCCCTGTCATCTGTCACAGAGGCTCCTGGGGCTGCTTTGGGTGGCTTTGGGACACCCGGCAGGGCTCTGCTACACCTTCCCACCAGGAAAACCACTGCAGCCGCTCGTGGGGTGGCAACCAGGAGCAAAAGGAGTGGAGATCAGTGTCACCCCCACTTCAGAAAACTGTCTTCAAGTATAAAAACTTTTTATTTCAGCTCCATTTCTACCCAGCTGAAGCATCCCGAGCTGCCTGGGGTGATCAGCACAAACATCAAACGTGTGGAGCTGCAGCTGCAGCTGCCCCAGTCACAGCAATGCCAGGCTGAATTGCCAACCCAGCCATGATCACCGGGATCCCAGGGAATTGCACACACAGGAAAAAAGCAGAACAAGCCAGATATATAGATAGTTAAGAAGAAAGCGCATCAGGCAATTAAAAGGAAAAGAAGAATATAAAATTCCTTCACATCAGAGGTGCAATCATCATCCAGGCTATTCCACTCCATTAATTTTTTAGCAGTGCTACCCATTCAAGGCAAGTATCAGACAGAGAATTTATACGTCAAGCCTTTTGAAGCAAACCTCCTTCCAGAAGAAGGGGGAGCGACCTGATAGCAATCCATTTGCAGGGAGGAAAAAAGGGATTCCCTCCCACACACAGCAAAGTCAGCAGCAAAACTCCCCGATTATTGCAGGCTGGTTCCAGCAATACATCTGATTTGAAAGGGGTTCAGAAGCCAAGGCTTAAAACAAGCCAGTGAAGTCAAATACTGCTGCAGTGAAGATCAGAGGGAGTGGGTTTTTGGGAGCTTTGACATATTTATTTATTCATGTTTTTCCTCCCCAGTTTGTGACACTGCTGTATCAAAAGCTCCATCTAAACCCCAAAAGGGGAAAATACCAGTTTATCATATTTTTATATACTGTTTAAATGGCAGGAGGAGATTTTTGGACCCTCCCTCAGGCAGCAGCCCCAGATCCAGGCTGCTTTCCCAGGGAAGAAGCCAAGAGCTTCTCCTGTCACTGGGATGCTCACACAAGCCCTCCTTGCTTTAATTAAGGGTTAGTCCTGACCTCCTTGCTGTAGAGAAGGAATTTAACAGTGAGAAGAATAACTTTCTCTACAGCCCAGCAAAGGTTTGCTGAAACATGAAACACAGCCCAAATTCCCCCAGCACCTAAACCATTCCAATGGGAATTCCCTCCTATGGCCAAGGAAGGGAGAGCAACAGCAATTCCACAAAGCCCCACGAGGGACAAAGCAGAGTAACAACCTCCCATCAAAAACTTGTCCTGCTATTCCAGCACAAGCTCCTTCTGTCAAGGAAAAAAAAAAAAGCAAACTGCTGCTTAAAATTTATTTTGGAGGTTACATAAGGGATGTTTAAAAAACCAAAACCCTATTAATTCTTTGTTAAAAGGAAACATCCTGAACGAAGGCCCTAGGAAGAAATGAAAATAAATTCCTGCCACAGTTGCACACCACTGACTCGAGGAGTCTTCAGGCAGGGTTTCCCCTGCACTTCCGAGTGTTCAACTCCTCTGCTTTTAACACTGGATCAGATAAATAAATCAAATTGAATACTGTATGCATGAGTAACTCCTAACTTCAAATATTTATGGAAGACTGTTCTCACTGCCCCCAATGTGGGTCATCCACAGTGCCACGGCATCCGGATCCGCAGCAGCAAGGACCAGTGAGGGTGAGCACTGGGAATGTTCTTTGCCACCTGGATCACTGGAGCTGCAGCTGGGTGTCAGCTACCAGGAAGAAATGGAGAGTTCCCAGAGCCACAGGGTCAGACAGCAAAGCCAAAGAGCCAAACAGGAGGGATGGAGGGTCCCAGGGGGCAAGGGAAGAGCATTCCCAGCAGGGTAGGGAGGAGATCCTGCTTCCATGCCCAGCCCTGGGAGGCACATCCCTGGGCAGTGACCCAGCCCTAAACAGACCAGAGAGGGTGTGGAGTCTCCTCTGGACACAATCCTGGGCTCTGGAATGGCCCTGCTGAAGCAGGGAGGTGGCACCAGGTGACCCACAGCGATCCCTTCCAGCCTGACCCATCCTGGATTCTGGGATTCTGGGAAGGGGTTGGATTGACTGCTGGTTTCTGAGGGAGATCTGCTCCCAAATATTACCCTGCACTGAAGCATCCACCCAAGTTAGATAAGCGCAATTAAAACGAGCCAGAACAATCCTATTACAGCTAGGCTGGCTAGTTTCTAACACAGACAAGCTTAAATACATACTTAATTAGCTAGTTTAAGAAAGCTCAGTAGTCTCTTTCTAGGAGCAGCTTTCCAGAACTCAAGGGATCACCAGCAGCAATTTTAAAAGATGAGGGAAAAAACCCAAACCCATTTCCTTCTGTAGAGAGGCCCCATGGAGACCACAGGCACAGGGACACCCTGATCCCCCTGTCCAGCCCTGGGGCTGTGCAAACCCACAGCACAGGCTGCCTTGAGCCCCTGGGCCCTGGCTGGGGCTGAATGCCACACCTGGAGCAGCAGCCACATTCCAGGGACCAGGAGAAGTCTCACCCCCTGTGGCAGATAACAAAAGCACCAGTGCAAGCAGCTGACTCCCCATTCCCATTATCCAGCATGACAGGGAGCCGGCAGCCCCTGGCAGGGTCACTGCAGCTGGACCATGAGGCACAGCATCCTGTGATACTCACAGCCTCCTGGTTAGACTGGGATTTATTTTCTTTATCAGTGTTTGCTTTATGAGTCAACCACTATTGTACATGAAATGCTTAACCATGCTGGGCCTTCAGGTCATGGGCTGGCCACCACTTGAGTACAAATAAATACTGAGGGGTATGCTGGGTTATATTCACCTCAAAATAAGAAAAAAAAAACAACTAAAGACACTACTTGAACCAAAATAGCGGCATGTTTACTTTAGGCCTCTGGAGTGGGAGCAGGTATTGCAATCCAAGTACAAAGAGGGCAGAGTAAGTGACAGCAGCAGTCTGATAACGAGAAAGGGAGATGAAAACAGACCCAAACAGCACAAACTTTCAACAGATCTGAAAGGAGAAACCCAGGGTCTGACAATCACTTTGACATTACTGTGATTTTAGCTATATGGATGGAGAGATCATTATCAGTGTTTGAATTCCCTTAAACACTAATTCTACAAGTTATATCTTATTCTGTAAAAAGAAGTTGCACAAAACAACTCTACTTTGGCACGCTTTCAGGCCCTGAATTTTAGAACCTTCTAAAGTTAAATGAGAATGGGAAATTCTAATCTCAGCTAGGAGAAACAGTATTTCAAACAGAGAAAACATTGGCACAGGTTAGCAAAGGACAAATTGATTGAATCTCTTTCAAAAGCTTGGAAGGGTAGGAATTATCTTCTTCCACCGAGCTTGCAGAGATAATTTTAAAGGAAAGCATCCACGGAGGAGTGATGCTGCCATACCTAACTGGAAAGACAAGATTTAAGGCTGATTGGTTGGCAAGCCAGAGGAACTCCATCGATATCAGGTATCCAACACGCTCAGGCCAAGCCGGGAGGGGTTTGATGGCACCACACAGAGTGACCCCAATTCTGAGCTTGTGGGGAAAGAGAAGAAAAAGGTGACCAGTTCTCTTCACCAGGTACCTAAAGACTGGGAAGGAAGGACACGTGCACCTTCTGCAGGGAAGCAGAAAACAACACACACACACACACAATTGCCTCTCCCACATTTCTGGCATCTTCCCATCCTGCAGGGCTACGGAGCAAAAGGAAAGCCCAAAGCATCCTGCACACAAAAGAAGAAAAGCTGGTCTTGCACAGGGATGAAAGAAGGAGGTGAAGCACCTGCCCCTGAAGGACAAACAGGTTCAGACACTTTCTCCTGTGGAGATGAAGGGTTTCACAGACAGTTCCTCCCATCACTCCAGCATTAAAGTGCTGGGGAAGGAAGAAAGGAAGGAAGAAAGGATGTGCTGAGAGAACATTGTACATTTGCATCAGGCACTTTGATGGGGTGAACAGCGCTGTGTCCCCTGTGTTAAAAAGGTGACTAAGTGCACAGACATACTAGAAATGAATTTTAGAAAAGTGGACGTTTTGAGTTTTAGTTTTGGTTTTGTGGTTTTTTATTTTTTTAATTTGACACAGAATCCTTCCCTTGGGACAACTTGTTCTTTCTACCCACACTGAGGAGAAATCTGGAACTGCCAGCCCAAGCCAAGTGAAGACACTTGTAACTCCTTGACTCCCCAAGTGCCTCTGCATTTTCGTAAACACTTATCACAGAAACTCCTGAGCTGGAAGGGTTTCATCGGGCATCAAGATCAAGGAAACAATTCCGTGCTATGGAGAGAGATGCTCAGCCTGGCAGATCAGCACAGCAACAGCGGGGCTGGGAATGCCCTGGGCAGGTCCCAGCCAGGGCAGCACCCCCAGGCAACTCTCAGAAATGCTCGGTGACTCACTGCTTCCTTGGAAAACTTGCAAAAGTACAAAAAGAAAAAAGGAATTTCCAGCTTCTGCTTGGGAGAAGGGTTAGGTTCTTTTTAGGACAGCCTAAAGAGAGACTGCTGTCCACCATGGACATTATGTTAGATTGTCATTGTTTCCACTGTTTTCCCCTCATTCCAACGCACGTTTCCCCTCAGCAGGTGCCATCCTTGCAGGCTCTGCATAAACAGAAACACAGATGTCTTCCCAAGGTCCCCACCCAGCAGCCACCCAGGTTTGCAGCTGGGTGCTGACAAACCCCTTCAAAGGAGCATTCCCCTCAAGGGGGGCACTGAAACCCAGCAGGAGACTTCCCCCGCACCTAAAAGATTATTGGTGGCCCAGCAGGAGAAACAGGTCCCTGTCTGCCTGTGCTGGAGCAGAGGAGCCACGAGGCAAGATATCCACACATTCCTTCTGTCAACAAGGATTAGAGATGATCTGAGGGAGGATGCCCAGACCAAGCTGCTCACACTATCCTGAGGCTCACTCCCACCACGCATGAGCTCTTCCCTCTCCTGTCCGTCAGAACAGGGAATAAATTACCTCCCTGTGCATGACACTCAGCTGCTCACTGATTCCAGAGACCCCGAGCATCTGCAGCAGGCAGATCTCCCGAGGCATTTCATGCCCTGCCATTCCCAATTCCCCACAGGACGATTCCCATTAGGGTGCCCCTGCCTCCTCTGCAGGATTTCAGCTGCTGTGGATCGTCCCAGCAAAACTCTGCCTCCACTGCTGCTGCCAACCCTTACAGCGTGCCAAAGCTCCAATCCTTCTGGAAAAACATTCTTTCCTCTTTCTTGTCCATCCACATCCCTTTGTTTTTGTCCCCCCACCCCAGGATGAAGCAAACAGGTCAGGCAAGAGCCAGCCAGGCTCAAGGACGTCCTTCCACGCTTCCAGCGCAAGGAACAACCTGAAGCACAATTTCTCTTCAAGAAAATCTGGGTTCTCTGCAGAAGTATTATGGATTTTCTTCTACAGCTACACCAAGCTGAGAGTTTGGTTTCAAGCACAGGGCTCACTCCCCTTTGCAGCTGCCTCTCCTGCTCCCACTGCAGGGCAAAAGGAGGCAATGGGGAAAAGCACTGACAAAAAAAAATGAACTTGGAACCAAGGCAGCGAGGGGGTACCTGTTACTCCAGCAAGCCCTGGGTTCATATCTGAGCTCTGCAGGAACAGAGGGACAGAGCAAGAAACCAGAGGGGCCAGGGCCAGAAACAGCCACAGGAGCTCAGCAAGGAGGGAGCGAGTGTGCCAAGGGAGTGTGTAAACTCACCTGGCCAGGGTTCCAGGCACCTGCTTTCCTTCCTGCCACACCTGCCCTACCCAGACCTGCTCAGAACCAGGGGGCACAGGGGAATCCCCCAGCAGTCACATCCATCTGCCCCAGGAGGCTCCATGGGACTGGACCAACACTTTAGCTCTGTGAAACCCTCAGTAAAACCAGAGAGCCCTGGGGGCAGATGGGGGCAGATAAAGCCCACCTGGGCAGGGCGAAGGCAAGGAGATGACTCCCTGCCACAAAAATGCAGACAGCTTATCTATGAGACCCCGAGGGTCCCTGTTGAGGGAGGTTTTTCCTCCTTTTCCAGGAAGAGAAAGGAAGGGGAGTGTCTTTTGGCACTCTCAGTTAAAAAACACCAAGCAGACCTTCTCTCTGTCAGCCAAAGCTACAAGCACTGCTCCCAACCCCCTGTCTAGGTGACTCCTCGCTGTCCCTCACCTCTCTCACTCCTGAACAACTCCAGAGGGGGAGGACATCAGGGCAGATTCCAACCTCCCTGGGGACAACAGGCAAGGAAAAGGGATGGATGGTGTGTGGGATCAGTTAAGTCAAGCATTTGAGTTCACAACTGCAACCAAGCACCACACAGGTACATTCTTCATCCGGGTTTGATTAAGTTTGCCCATACTCACAGGTTTTGTTTTACAGGGTCTGCTGTCTTAAAAACAGAGCTTTGGGGGAACTTCTTCCCATCTCTGTGGAAGAACTACTTAATGTCCTTGTTGGTGACAAGGACAGTGGGGCTGATGCACCCTCAGCATGTTTGCTGATGACACTGAGCTCTGTGGTGGAGTCACACACCAGAAAGAAGGGATGAGGTGTCCAGAGGGACCCAGATGAGCAGGAGAGGTGACGCTGTGAGAACCTCGTGGTGTTCAATAAAGCCAAGAGCAGGTCCTGCACCTGGGTGGAGCAATGCCCAGGACAAACACAGGCTGGAAGAGAATGAACTTCCCACTGCCAGAGGGCAGGGATGGATATTGGGATATTGGGAAGGAATTGTTCCCTGGGAGGGTGGGGAGGCCCTGGCACAGGGTGCCCAGAGAAGCTGTGGCTGCCCCTGGATCCCTGGCAGTGTCAAAGGCCAGGCTGGATGGGGCTTGGAACACTGTCTTGTTCATCCAAGTAGGGTCACCCCAAATCCTGCCCCAGCAGGTACCCCCAAACACCTACAGGTGGCCAAAGGAAAAGTGTCCTTTCATTCTCCCAACCTTCTGAAGCCTTCCCGTGATGCAAATCAGAACATTCCTCTGGAATCACATGCTGCCAACAAACAATTTCCACATGTAGAAGACAAGTAGGAATTTCACACCGATTCTATGCTGAAAGCTAAATGGCTTTAATTTAGGAAGCAAGGACAAAAACGTGCATTGCCAACAAATAATTGCCCAAAGTGAAACAAGGCACTCAGCCTCTCTCACACAACCCTTTCAGAGAGGACACAGACACATCAGGAGGGTTCCAGTGCAATAATTACAATTAATCCATTACCTAATCTCCTAATCACTGCTGGGAAAACACCATTCTCAGACATTTGTAAACCACAGAATCATCCAGGTTGGAACAGCCCTCCCAGGCCATGGAGTCCAACCTGTGTCTGATCCTCACCTTGTCACCAGCCCAGAGCACTAAGTGCCACGTCCAGGCCTTGCTACTTTCATGGACAGTCCATTCCAATGTCTGATCACTATTTCCGTGATGAAATTCCTGCTGATGCCCAACCTGAACCTCCCTAAATGACACATTCCTTTTCAAATTGTCCTACTCATGAAAATTTCACTGAGAAATGAAATTGGAAAGTGCCCAGGTAACACCAGTTACTTCATTCAGAGCTTCAAGACAGGAGGATTCTCAGCCAAGCCCAGAACTCCCTACACTGGGGGTCCCACCCTCCTGTCCAGCTCCTGGGACTGGGGTTTCAATGGTTCATGGTTCACAAGCTGCTCCAGTAACTGCAGAACCCCCAGCAATCCCCCTTTACTCAGTGTATTCCACCTAACACACACAGAGCAGATTCAAACAGGCAGGGAATGAGTTTAACCACCCCGTGGGACACGATAATTCAGTGTTACTGACACAGGCTGAGAGCAGACGAGGATAAGAATAGAAATTCTGGCAGTTTTTGTGACACTTCCGTTCCGTGTCTCCCATGGCAGGTTTATAAAAGACCTCAAACACTGACTTTCTCTCTGCTTTATTACCAGAGGGAAGAAGATATTCCAGCCTGGGAGCCCTGAAGCTAAAATTAAACCCCTGTAATTTGGGTTCAGCAGAAGTTGGTACAATTCAGATCCCAGCCACAATGAGAGGTCTCCAACATTATCGACTGTCAACAATTACTACTGGCCAGGCACACAAACCAGCTTTGTTCTGCACTGGAAGCCACAAATGGGAGCAGCAGTAATTGCTACCAAAGGCAAAACACACAAAAACCCCAGCGAGGCCACACAAAACAATTCTGCAAAGAGGAATACAGGAATGGACACGGAATTCTGGCCATCTCCACTCACAGCTTGAAAAAACCAAGAGTAAAATCCAACACCGTACACCTGGCAAAGGAGGGGGCCTGCAAGGAAAAAGGATCCTAAAAAGACACTTGTTAACGATTAGGAGTTGAATGCACATTTAATGGAACATCCTGTTCATTAGGGATGGAATTTCATTAGCAGTTTAAGGGAAAGCGACACATGGAAGAGACAAAACGCAATCAATTTCTCCTGGAATTGCACACATTGCCACAGTGAGCCTCGGCAAGCTCATCCCAACCCGTATTAAAACCCAAATCAATTAATACTAATTGCTCACCTTATTTTCACAGAGGGATCTTCGCACTCCGGCAAGCCTCAATAAAAAAGCGAAGACAAAAGACGATTTATACAGAAGCAATTCACTTGTCTGCTGTTTCTACATTCACTTAGCTATGCATTTCATTACGCTGGCAGGTGATTCTGTCAGCTCCAGCCTGCTTCCTCCCTGAGCACGGGGGCAGCACGAGGCCATCCCCTTGCTGGAACCCACAGAACAAACCGAGTTTAACAGGAGAAATCCCAAAGCCACTGACTTCATTGCCACATCTGCCGAGGTGTCAGCGTGACTTTCCCAGGATGCAGTGATGGCCAAGCCACCAAGGAAATGTGTTTTACAGGAAACAAGCCAGGATTTATGTTCACAGAATCCTGGGATGGCTGGAATGGACCTCTGGAGATCACCCAGGCCAAGCCCACCTGGAGCAGGTGACACAGGAATTTTGGATTTTTGGGATGTCTCCAGAGAGGGAGACCCCAGCCCCTCCTTGGGCAGCTGTTCCAGGGCCCTGTCTGTCCACGGACATAAGTTCTTCCTCCTGTTGAGGTGGAACTCGTTGTATTTCAGTTCCTGGCCATCACTGCCAGCTCCCCATCTCCTGGATCACAGACACCAAACCCTCTGGACCAAAACCCCTGAAAGCCTGACAGTACTGGAACATGGGATTGAGTGGAAAAGTTAACTGCAGTCAGCTCTCTCTGCGGGGGTTTTTTCCCTTCTTCTGCTCCTGCAGATCAGAGTCAGTGGAGGAGAGTTTTAAAAGTGCCTCTGGAACTGCATCACACCTGCCCAGACATCAGGGAAGGTTCATGGAGAAGGAACGAGCTACAGACCGAGGCCTCCTGCAAGTCCTGCAGGTAGGAATGCAGAAACGCAGGCAGGACATGAATTTAGGCTTTCAGCAGAGTTCCAAACAGCACAGAAACTCCCCAGGAACTCGCTGGGTGGTCAGGAAGCAGGGCTCTCAAGGTTTCAGACACGCTTGCTGTAAGCAAATCGAGCTGAGGGGCTCGTGCAGCCCGACGGAGCCGTGCTGGAACATGAAGGGAGAGGCTTTTTGTCCAAGGAGGGAGAGGCTTTTTGTCCCAGGCCTCGCTGGTGACTGAGGGCAGCAATATCCGGGGAAAATCCCAGCAGAGAGAAGAGCAGAGGGACAAAGAGGAGGGGCTGGAGAGGCCATTCCTCCCCAAGCCATGCCAAGGGGGGAAAGGCAGGGTAAGATTTGCCTTAGAAGAGGCAAAGTGTGATGGGCTGAGGTGTGGGGTTAACCTGAAACAACAAAACCTGCGTGCTGCTACAGCAGTGGATGGGTCCCAGAGACAAGCAGGGACTGGATCCAAGCTGGGATTGCCCTTGCTTGCTGAGAGCTGGGTGTCTGGCTGAGCACTGCCGCTAAGGGAGGCTGGAAAGCCAGAGGAGGGCTGAAGCCATGACAAATCCACCAGGTTACTGTAAAACACAAAAATTAAATAAAAATGCTTTTAAAAAATGGAGGTGGGGAATCAAAAACCCCAGAAGCCAAGCAAAACTCTCCTAACACCCCTGGCTTTCTTCACACTTCCTCCTGCAAATGAGACAGACAAGATACAGGCAGTAAGGATGTTCACGTTCTCGCAGAGTAGTGCTGGTGTAGCTGGAAAAATCGTGGGCAAAGAATTCCGCTACAGCTTTCTGGCAAGGGGTCTTACATCTCTAGATAGAAGATGTTTTGAGTGAGAGATGAGATGTTTTCCAGCTGTGGTTTAACCGGAGCCCAGAGACATTCAGCGGCTCTGTAAAGGTAGTTCCTAAGAGCACTTTTTGACAACAAAGGGAGACAAAACGCCAGTCATCTGAGAGTGCTTTTGTCAGCCAGTCTGAGCCCTGACGGAGGCAGGATGAGACGGGTCACACATCAGGGAAAAAGATTTTTTTTCTTTAGGTGCCTGGGTTGGGACGAGCCCACAGCAGCGGGGCTGGGAGAGCAGGGATTTGGCTCCTCACCCCAGCAGTGCCAAGGGCAGCAGCCCTGCCCCGCAGCAAGGCACACAATTAGGCAAAGCAAACGAGTTGTCAATAAACCCTTGAGCGTTCAATGAGATGTCGCTAATGGGGAGGCAAATGCACACTGTCAGAATCCCTGCCACGAGAGCTACAATCCTCAAGTTATGCTTGATGTCTCTGTGATGAAGCTATTTTCAGTTGCTTTGAATCTTCTTCAGGAAAGGCAGTCTTGGAATTCAGAAAAAAAAAAAAAATAAGTCAGACTGTTCTGAGCTGAGATGCACACATTTAATCAGTCCAGGTGTTTTAATTATTTATCCATGAGGAGGAAAACTACTAATCTTAGGCACAGAGCATATGAAGGGGAAAAACAGACACAAAGACATGCCAAACACTGTGATGCAGCAGAGAATCCTCTCACGCACAAGGTAACTGTGGCCAGAGGTGTCCCAAGTGTTTGTTACTGCAGCCTGGGCTGCAAAACTCAAAACACAGCGATTTGCTGCTGCCAGAAGAAAGGTTTCCCGACTGTGAGGTGAAATGATTATTTCCAGCAAGCACAAAGCCCTGGTCCAAAGTTGGTACTTTCCCTAGCTGCAAAGGGCAGAACTTTAAAATTGGGGGTTTTTTCCAAACCCAAACCCAGTGCCTGGAGGCAAACACAGCACCTCAGGAACTGTTCTGCCCCACGGGAGTGCCGCATCCAGGGCTCTGGACCAGCCCACCCCTCCTCATCACGGACAGAGAAAACCACCTCTCCTCTCCTCTCTGATCAGAGCCTTCTCATCTCTCTCCTGCCCAAGCTGCAGGGAGACTTCCCAGCTGGGAGATACAGAGCATATCCCACTTGCAGCCTTCTCCCATGGGAACAGGCTCCAAACTAAAATCCCTGCCCGGTCTGTGCCGTATCGCAAAGCTTGGGCTGAGCACAGAGAAATCAAAATCTCCACCTTTCCTTAAAGCGACTCAGGGAGAAGTTCAAGGTATTTCAGCTCACTTCCAGCTGCTGTTTCAATCACTTTGTTTCCCCAATCTGGGCAGCACATCAAAGATCACAAGGTTGGGGTTTAAGTTTCATTTCAAAAACATCTCTTAGGAGAAGAACCATTCCTCCATTTCATTAAGCGAAGCCCATAGGCTGCTGACAGGGCTGCTGCAGGCGGCAGCATCAATGGGACATTATAGACACGGTAAATATGTAAAGAGGAAAACACTGACCTGGAAGGCTACTCATAAAAATAGAGAGGAAGACCCCTCAGACACTCTTTGTAATTCCTTTTTACACACGCCAACACTTAAAAGTCTCCTGGCTGAGTTTCCCCAAGAAAGCTACAAAGCACTTGACAGCATCATTGCTCAAACCAATCCAAGCACCCAGCAAGTCCATTTCTAGGGGAATGTTATATTTGTTACTGACAGAACACTTCACTGAACAAGGAGAAACCAACGAGGAAGTGACACGCACCGCTTTGAAAGTAACACGGGCTCTAATCGAGTTACAATGGGAAAGTGACTTCTTGTGATGCCCAAGGTCCTTGAAATCACTGCTCAGGTAAGTGTCTGAGACACTGCAAGAGGAGCAGCAGCCAGAGGAGAGGGGAAAGAGAAGAAAAAAAACAAGTAACAGACCAGCCTTTTGGCACCATGGCCTGTCCAACTGTCCCCAGTACAGGGGATCCTGAGCCCCATTCCTTCTCATTTCCAGCCTTCATTTGATGTTTGCAGTGACATCAGCCTTTTTACACTGTTTTGTACTTTAGTCATCAGTTCTAGTCAGAGACAAGATCACAGAGCCACAGAACATCCTGAGCCCCACAAGGACCATCCAGCCCAACCTTTTTGCTTGTTTGCTGGGGTTTTTTGAGGGGGTTGTTTGTACAAAGGGGGTTGTACAACACCCTTTGCTGTAACTCTAAGCATGATTACTTTGGGGGCTGACACTTCCCATTCCTGTTCTCATGGCAGAGGTAGACATCTGAAGAAGATCTTCTTGGTCATTCAAGGCTTTTAAACATGTTCCCAGATCAGCACAGCTGCGTTTTTAACAGTAGCTGAAATTACAGAATTTAAGAAAGGAAAATTTGATATTATGTTTCATGCTTTAGTTAACAGTCTTCCAAGACACAAAGCTGCTCCAGTTGCTCTGGAAACTGTAACTTGGACACAACCATGCAGATACATCAGCCCCCCTGGCTATAAATGAAACCACTTTAGCAACACCGCACATTTGTATGACAAACATTTATTAAAGCAAGCATTGCATCCCGATCCTCCTGCAGGAAGGGCACATCCCACGGTCCTCCACAACAGCGCACAGCTCTGATTTCCTCTGAGCTGTACACGACTGGAGAGTCGGGGGGGCTGTGGATTTACCACTGGAATAAGAACCCCCCCCAGGTAAGGGCGAGAGGGAAACACAGGTGGGGTTTTGAGGGATAGGTCATGGATTCCAAGTGGAACTGTGCCCATCACAGCTGGAAGCAAACACCAGCACCCAAAGGAGGGCTTGGCAGACAAAGGGACACGGTGGCCGGGCTGGGATCTGGTGCACCCCCTCCTGGCCCAGCAGAAGGCAGTGGAAGCTGGGAATGGAGCGGGAACAGCCACTGGGAGGAAGAAAGCGGGAGGGGGACACTCGGACACCGAGTGGGAGGAATGAGTGAGGGGTGTCCGTGGAGGAGGACTGGACACAGCGCCACACCAGATGCCAGGCACATGGGCTTTTTAGAAACAGGGGGAAATATTCCATACACAAACCACGGCCCGTGTGCTGGTTGCTGTGGAAACCATAACTTTGAATTCAGTGGCTAAAACCCAGCGCTGCTATTTATACCGTGCTCCTCACTACAGCACGAGAACTTCGCCTCGAAAGCAGAGCTCTGCTACTCACAAACATGGGTTTCCCCCCATTACACACACTGATCCCCTCAAACCAGGCAGCACAAGGTTTTCCCAATGTTCCTGGCCACTGAAGGACTACACAGCACCTCTGATGGGCAAAAAAAACCCACCACTGCCTTTTCTCTTCCCAGCAAGAGCAGGTGAATCCCCGGAGAGAGTCATTGGATTCTGCTTCGGTCAAGAGCAACCAGAGACACCAAAAAGGCCATTTCAAGCAGCAGTTTATCTTGTCTCCCTCAAGGCAGATTCCAGTCAGCATCACCTGAGATGAGGCAGGGCCAGAGCCCAAAGTCAGTTATCATTAGAGATGACGAGCGTTTGTGTAAGGACTCCGGAATATTGCCTTTAATATCCCGGAAAGCGTAACTGGGTCATTAATGCAAGAATAACAACAACAGCAGAAATGCTGCAGAATAAACCATTCTGGGGAGAATCCCTGCAACAACACGCATTTTCAAGTTGCACTGCAGCTGGAGAAGGAAATGGCTTTTTCCTCCATGGGAAGGACAATTTTGGGGCAGCAAGTGCTCCCGCAGCCAAAGCGGGAATGGGAGTGACCTGCCTGCAACCAAAGCTGAGGTGAGCCAAGTATGTCACATTCCTTTTCCACCTCCACCATTCCAGGGCCTGGAAGGGAAGAAACAGCCCCATTCATTCCCCACCCACTCCTCAATCCTGTTTTCCCCCGAGCAGGACGAAGGTGCAAGTGTCACACAGCCAACAACTATCACAGGGTGACGATCCTGTTCAAAGACACTTCCCGGGACCTGGGCAGGTATGGGTCCCCAAATCAGTGTAGAAGGGCAAAGAAGGCAAAAGCTGAGAGAGAACCACACTTGCCAAGGTCACTCACACCTCTGGAATCCCAGGGGACTGTCCTGTCCCACCGGGAAGCAGCAAGGATAGCGATTCCATGCAGTCCAACAGCAGCGCTCTGCCCGACCAGGGCAGGGCTGTCCCAGGGAAGGGCAGCCAGGGATTGTTCAAGGGCCAGGAGCAGGGACACAGCAGATGAGCTCCAGGAGCTGCCGAGCCAGGAAGGCTGGCAGGAAGTTGCTCCTTGTGGGATTGGGCCCTTACAGCACAGGTGAAGGAGGTCTCGTCTGCCCTTGCTCAATAATTTACATCACAGCACTGAAGTGTCATTGAACACGACAGGAGCATTTTAATAATACAGGAAGGGGGAAAGATGCTCTAATCACAGGCACCCAACTAATCACTCCATAGACCTCAGCCTTCCCTAATTTATTCCAATACATTTTTCAATCAGAATTTCAAAATCATTAACAAGTCCCGAGTGCTACCTACTCCCTAGCCCTGGTCAGTTTCCGCTAGCCCAGTCCTCCGGATGCCCCGTAGAAGTGGGAATGAATAACCATTGACGAGGAACAACAAACACCTCAGTTTCTCCCAGCGCTTCCCAACCCAGCGTGGCAGCGCTGGAAATACACACCCGTTCCCGCAATTCCATCAGGACCGCGTTTGTGCCAGCGCTCCCCGCGGACCCCGGGGCTGCGAGCATCCTCCGGGAGCCTGCAACTCCTGCCAGGGCAGCGCTTCCCATGGCTTCCCGGGCTGCGAGCATCCCTCGGGAGCCGCGACTCCGGGCTGTGCCCGCCTCCAGCGACCCCGCGGCCAGGGCGGGCACCTCGCCTGCCCCGCACCGCTCACCTGTGCGTGCCCCCGGTGCCCCGGCGGGGCGACCACCTGGGGGTCCCGCAGAGCCCCGGCGGGGGCCGGAGGAGACATTTCCAGCGCAGCCTCGGCGCTCCCGGCGGCTGCGGCAGGGCCGGCTCGGGACCCGCC